>VYZU01040906.1:0-14523 GCA_013401355.1 Ceyx cyanopectus | reverse complement strand
ACATACGTGGCAAATTTCAAAGCATAATAAAATTATTCTATCAGTTTTACTAGATTCTTATAGCCACAACAGTGCCAAAGAGTAAAAGATCTTCACTATCACTATTTTTGAGATAGATGCTGCACAATACAGGAATAAAAATTTCAGTAGGATGACTGATGTAGAGACTTAAAAAACAATGCATAAAATTATACAAATACAGAATGTAGAAATCACTGGCTTCCATCCAGGGAGTTAAGGGAGGCTGGAGCAAAAGAGTTTTTCTGAAGGGAGATCCAAGTCCTTCAAGACTTGCTAACATGGCCACAAGGACACAAGAAAATCTGGGAGGTAGAGGGAAACCACAAAAAAATCAGAACTCCCAATTCCAATTTATGTGGCCAGCTCCCTATAAGGAAGCAAAGGACTGTGGAAGTAGAACGACTGAAAATATACATATCAGGAACATGAGGGCAGCTCACAGACAGAGGAAGGCTTTGTGAAAGCAGGAAGCTTAAACTACTTTTCCATTGAGTTCCTACATCAGATTTCAGATCCATTGGATCTTGGCATTGTGCAGGGAGAAACATCTGTCTGGTTAAAAATTCAAGACATAGCAATACAGAGCAGAGTATCTGCACCAGGAAAGCTATGACTTAGTGGCTATTACAGAAACTTGGTGGGATGCCTCACATGACTGGAGTGCAATAATCAACGGCTACAAGCTTTTCAGAAGGGATAGAGAAGATGTGGTGGTAGAGTGGCCCTGTATGTTAGAGAAAATGCTATGAGAGCTCGTTAATCAAGTATAATGATGACAGTGTTGAGAGCGTTTGGATTAGGTTAAGGGCCAATATAGCAGTGGAAGTCTGCTACAGACCTCCCAACCAAAGCAGTGAGGTGCATGAAGCTTTCTATAAGCAGTTGGGAGAAATCTCGCAGTCACTTGCTGTTCTTGTGGGGGACTTTAACTTCCCAGATATCTGCTGGGAATATAACACAGCAGAGAGGGAACAATCCAAGAGGCCAATGGCCAAGCAGCCACTGTCACAGCAATCAGGAAGAAAAAAAACAAACAAAAACCACCACCAAACATAAAGAATAACGTGGCCAGGAGGTCAAAGAAGGTTCACCTCCCCCCTCTACTCCGCACTAGTGACACCACATCTGGAGTATTGTGTTTAGTTCTGGGCCTCCCATTTCAAGAGGGTCAGGGAAATACTAGAGAGAGTCCAACAAAGAGCTACAGGGATGATTTCGGGACTAGAACATCTCTCTTATGGGGAAAAGCTGAGACTTGGGTCTGTTTAACCTAGAGAAGACAGAGAGGATCTTAGTAATGTTTACAAATATCTGAAGAGTGGGTGTCAAGTAGAAGGAGTCAGGCTTTTTTCACTGGTGCCCTGTGGTAAGACGAGAGGTAACAAGGTGAAACACAGGAAGTTCCACTCCAACATGAGGAGCAGCTTCTTCACTATGAGAGTGACAGAGCCTGCAACAGGCTGCTCAGAGAGGTTGTGGAGTCTCTTTCTCTACAGACTTTCAAGATCTACCTGGGTATGTTCCTCTGTGGCCTGCCCTGGATGTTCCTGGTCTGACAAGGGGGTTGGACTCAGTCTCCAGAGGTTCCTTCCAACCCCTAACATTCTATGATTCTATGACCTGTTTTGCAGATTATTAGCAGTGGAATCACATTATGTCTCTTTTTTTTTTTTTCTCCTCAAAATGGTCTGTGAGTGTTTCTTACCAGACAGAAAAGTAAGGTATCATCTGAGTCTTCCTTTGCTTATTCAGCCAACTAATGTACCAAAAGCCACCGAAAGCAGATTACATATCACTTACCAACAAATTCTATTGGTTACATGTTTTCTGCCACAGGCTGCAGAGACCACAAGTGGGATGAGACGAGTCCCTGTCAACCAATGATTCATATTTGCCATACCCATCTGTTACATGCAAACCAGTTGCTGCTGGCACTTAACATTTATGATTGAAAGCTACCAACTCCTACTACCATAAAGTTTTTCTTCTAAGAAAGATGTTCCAGTTTCCTTTGTGAGATTTATTTCATTCTGCTCCATGTAATAAAGTGAATTTGAAACGGGAAACACTAACCAGCCCTCGAACACTCCATTTGTTGAGAGAACAGTGGGGTTTTATACATAACCACTTCAGTCTTGTATTCTTTTGTCTCTCAGATCAAGTCAAACCTTGTTGGAGCATTATTTGCAAAATCAAAGGAGAGCAAATATTCTGTATATTTACCTCTACCATTTGGCTAAATCCCAGTGTGAGTCCTTGAGAATAAAATGTTTATGGATGACTTGGGGCTGACAGCCTTTGAGCTGGGAACAAGCACTTAGAGGCTCCAGCCCTGACTCTGGCACTGACTTACCACTTGACTTTGAACCAACCACTTCCACAGCTTTACCTCCACAGTTTTAAAGAAGGCACACAGTATGGAAGGAATGTTAGGAAAGTTTGCCATCTAATAAGTTTAAAATGTTTGGAGCTCCCCACATTAATAGTTTCAGAGAAGGGCAGTATATTAGCTATCTTTATAATGACAGCATTATCAGAAAAGTAAAACAGAGTTCTTTAAAGTGACCAGAAAATTGTTTAAATGTCTTGAAAACAAAAAGTTGTCAAGGTTAAAAATTAGACACTGGTTTTATTGCAGCACTATATTAATCAAGGAGTTTAGCATAGGTACAGAATTCTAAATCCCATTCTTTACTTCAAAGTCATTTCTTCCACAATCTTTTGCCACTGCTTTCCCATCATCTCCAATAAAAAGACTTCAGCAGTTTCAGTCTTGTTAACACTGCTGCTGCTTGTTGTGGCTGTATACATTCAAAATGCACTGACCTGCCAGGCAGCCTGCAATAGCTTCCCAATGTAAATATTAACATGAACAATTTTATCACTAACCCTGTGATAGAAACTGTGTTCCACATACATCAGGAGTATGGTGGGCTAGCAAGAAGGCCAACAGCATCCTGGTTTATACTGCTGGGAGTGTAGCCAGATGGAAGGACCTAATTACTTTGAACCACATCTAAATACTGTATCCAATTTGGGACCTCCATAGTAAAGATGGTGACAAAAGGAAACAAACTCAGTAGAAGACACCATCATGATTGGAGGTGGAACACTTGTCCTGCAAGGAGAAGCTGAGGGACTGTGACACTTCCAGCACGGAGAGGGGACAGCTATGGGGCTGTCTAACAGCAGCCCTCCACCACCTGTGATGGGATCTGCAAGGTGATAGAAATGGGCTTTCCCAAAGGGGTATGGCAGAAGGATGAGACACAAGAGGCAGAAGCTGAAACAGGAGGGGTTCTGACTGGATATAAAAAACCAAATAAAACAAAAAACCTGAAACTGTTTTGCCATGGGGTCTGTTGGACAAGTCACCTACAGATGTTGTCCAATCTCTGTCAGAAGTTTCCAAATCCTGACTGGATCAAGCACTGATCTGAGCTCACAGCTGAGCCTGCTGTGAGCCGGAGGGTTGGGTTGAGGCCTCCTGAGCTCACCTCTAGCCTGTCATTCCTTGTTAGATCCAAATCTACCTCTGACCATCCACAAACCTGTAGTGAATATATGAAAAATTCTTCCCATAAGTAGAAAGATGCATATATTTTCAGAAAGCAGTATATATATATGAACACAAGTTCAGGAGAACCTGTGTATTTGTAAAAACCCATGTTTAAATACAACCACAAAATATCACTGTTAGGGGTACAGTAACAAAGCGAGACTATACACTTTCAAAAATATGTTCCTTTAGAAGTCCTCACTAAGCCAACACATCCTCCTCCTTCATTCATGTATTTCAACTGTTCTGCCAACTTATCCATACTTAAAGCTTCTAACAGCATGCGTTTTTACAGAGGGAAAAAAATGAACAAGACTTTTATAAACTATGTTATGTTTAAACAAATTATTTGAGAAAAGAGGGGAGTTGCTGGATGTAACCATTTTCTTGAGAATAAAAAAAATACAGCTACACAGGAAAAATAGACCAAAAGACACACCCATTTTTTGCATTCTCACTCAATTGTTTCTATTCCAAACAGAGCATCATTTTTCAAAAGCAAAAATTAAAAAGGAAACAAAAACTAGCACATTTCTTGAAAATGAAAATATTTTGTAGTCTTTGAAAGTCTTCTAAAAAACCCAAATCATTATTTTCACATCTCAAATTTATATTTTTAATAACTCTAGACTTGTGCCCTAAGCCTGCTAAGGCTAACCCATCTAATTACTTGTAAAGAACACAAGAGGGATTTTCCATTCCAGCTGTAGGATAAATAGATTAAAAGCCAGTCCGGCCACTGATTTACCTCATCAAATGTAGCAATTCTTCAATGTCTTTTAATTACTTTGTATAAAAGTCACTGAGAACACTGAATTCCATTTATATTTTCAGGCCATATTGGTTGCATTTAAATTAAAATACTGTCATAATACAGCTACCTGAAATGGATAACCTCCAAAAACTGTTAACTTGCAAAAGGTCAACTTTTGAAAAACTGTACTGTGGTATTTATTTGCAAACCTATTTATCAAATTATGGCTTTTCAAATGATACTATCATTAGGTATATATACATCATCTGTATTCATTTGAATTAACTTAATTTCCCCAAATCAAATTCCTGCCTCGCTTATTTCCTTTGCATGTATTTTTGAGCTTGAGAGAAGCTCACCGCTGAGCTCTCACACCTCTGAGGAGCAAAGGGGGTCATGCAGCAATGTCGACATGTTCACCAGAAAGACCAGTGTCTTCAGATGTGTGTCTGCTGTTTCTCAATTCTGCTGAGATTGCAAAGCTCCTGCAATTGCCACTTCTGCTTTCTCGCTTTTCCTCCCCCACAGCATTTGTCCCCAGAACAGCAACGAATCTACGATGAGGAGGATGAAGGATGTTCTCCAGTCATTCTTTCTGCCCAGCTATGATTTTTACCCTTTCTCCACTCCTCCAGCTTATTTGCATTTTTCATCAACAGTCAGCCATAACAAGGTAAGAGAAGGAAATAAAAGCATTTTGTGATTCATCTTAGTAAATATTTGAGTCACTGTGGTTTGGTGGTTAACATCTCTCTCATTTTGAATAGGCTCCCATATTAATACCTAAACAATAAGCTTCAGGATATGTAATTGGAACTTGCTATTCCTTTTTTACCAGATCATTTTTCTTCTATGTTCACATGTGTCTCAACAAAGCATTTCACCTTGGTAAAGACCTAAATCTGTAAATCCCCAAACATCTTAAGGTGGGTTGTCTTCCTTATTGTATACCTGAGGAGTGTGAAAATGTTTGGAGTAGACTGTATCCTGATTAAACAGAAACCAACAAAACCCTAAGAACTTGTATGATACTTCTGCCAACACCTTCACATTGCTAACAACAGCAATTCTGTACAAAGGTACAAAGGAGAAATGGATTTTTCTTTTTTAGCAGAAATGACCAGTCTTTGGTCAAGTTCCTGTGAAAGGAGCAAGGTTCAAGCCACTTGAACCACAAGGCAGACAAAAGGCCTTTTGACTGCTCTCAACCCCTGCAGCCAGCATGACTCGGTGGCATTGCCACTCACCATTCTCCAGAACTTCAAGCAGGCATCATTATGACGCCTCCACTCCACTGCTAATCCTAGAGAGCTGTTCTGCCACTATAAAGAGTTTCTGAGGCACATACAACTCATCATGCCAGGTTTTGGGCATAGCAACCCTTCAACAAACACTTCAAGCTTGTAATATTTTTAGTTAAAATAGTTCCTGTTATATAGGAATTCCTTTATTAAAAAAAAAAAAAAAAAAAAAAAAAAAAAANAAAAAAAAAAAGACAAAGGGGGAACAAAGATGAATGTTTATAGAAAGACCAAAAAAGGGGAAATGGGAAGACAAGAGAGATGTGGTAAGAGAAGCCAAGAGCACAAACTCGTGCTTTGATACACACCATTTCTTCAAGAGCCTGGATCAGCTCTTGGCTGAAGAGTTTAAAGGATCTTCAAACCTTAGAAGAGCACCATATCTTTTGAGGAGATTTCCATAGTCCCCTGGGCACTTACTGCTTGCCAGGAAACTCAATCACCTGGTCCTCTCTAAGGAGCTCTATGTGTTTTCCCCACTGTCACCACATCTGTGGTCTTGGAGACCTGGGACTCCTGGTAGCTGACCTTAGAAGTAAAGACCGAGGCAAAGGTGGCATCAGTAACTCAGCCTTCTCTCTGTCCTCGGTCACCAGAGCACCCACTTCATTCAGCAGCAGGCCCACACTGCCTTTAGGCTTCTTTTTGCCTCCAAGTAGTTCCCTTCCTGTGGAACAGCCTGCTACAACAGCTGCAACCACAGCTGTAACATCCCTGGTGCTCCCTCCAGACAGAAACTACCAAGATATGCTATGTGTGTTTTTGCTTGTCTTAGTCCTTAGCAAAACACCTCTCTGCCTGTCTTGTCCCCACCAGCCACCTCCCTGCTACCATGAAGCTTTGGCCCAAACGCCCAGAGCAAAATCACTCCTGAGGCTGATGCAGAGACAGTGTGAGCAAGGCATTTCCCAAAGCTGCACACTACAGCAAGACTCTGCAAGTGAGGTTACAGATGGTTATGGGTGGTGCACAAGGCTGAGAGGCCCCGTGCAGGTCTACTCAGCAGCAGCAGGATCTCCAGAATTAAAGTAAGCTTCCCTGGCCATTGCAAAGCAATGCAATGCTGCTCAAGAAGAACGTATGTGTGCAGATTTCATCTCCATCACTTTCTAAAGAGCTTGACCCAAATATAAAAAGTGGTATGAATAACCTAGGTGTCTTAAGGGGATGCAGAGCTGAAGCACCAACAAGCTGAATAAAAATGATCCAACAGATTTCTTTTTTCTTTATGATTTACTTAGATTTTGAGAGGAAATAAAAGTGGAACTTTTAATTAATGCTCTGAACTGGTGTCAAAGTAAAGGTAAACTCAAACCCTACTTCCAACAGCAGATAGAGAGCATGGAAAAAATGTCAAGGGAGGCCACCATGAGGATTTCTACCATTCTACAGTCTGGGCACATCCTGAAGGAGGACTTGCACACCTTCATTGTATCCAATAATTCTCAACAGCCTCTCCTTCCATAAACCTTTCTCCTTGCTCTTTGAACCCATTTACATATTCAGCAAAAGAAAAATCACTCTAAATCCCTACAATGTGTGGTATGTGAAAAAGTGCTTCCTTTCTGTTTAAATTTATTGTCAGGTTTGTGGGTTTTTTGTTTGGTTTGAGGGTTTTACTTGTTTGGGTTTGGAGGGTTTTGCTTTTTTCTTGTTTGGTTTAGATTTTGTTGTTTGGGGTTTTTTTAGTAAACGGTGCATTCTAGTTTTCCTGTGAAAAAGTGGATATTCAGTGTCACCTTGTAACTATCTCTGTGCCAGTCATAACTGGCAGACATCATATTACCTCTCAGTCTCCTTTTTCAAGATGAGGAGACCTAATGTACTGAAACTGTAGTTCCCCTTTTCTGTACCTTGTTTCTGGCCTTCACTTCCCATCTCATAATTAGCTCTTAACCCACAAAAGACCTGTAGCTGCTTAGCTGCCACAAGCCTTTGCCAAGAGCCCTGCACAAAGATTACTGGAAATTCAAGTCCTCTGCGCTGATATGAAGCAGGTCAAGCAGTGCAGTAGGCCAATAGCTGCATATGTGTAGAGCAAAATAGATGGAGCCAAGGATCTGACACATACACAACTATTGCAGATTAGTATCTGTAGTGTATGTACA
This sequence comes from Ceyx cyanopectus, assembly GCA_013401355.1. Taxonomy (NCBI): domain Eukaryota; kingdom Metazoa; phylum Chordata; class Aves; order Coraciiformes; family Alcedinidae; genus Ceyx; species Ceyx cyanopectus. The sequence continues at coordinate 6,780 of VYZU01040906.1, read as the reverse complement.
CTCAGACTGATTAGCAGTGTGCTCCTGGAGCATATCTCCTCCAATTTCATTGAAAGAATACTCATTTTGTATAACATGAGATATCTATTATGTGAACCACAGCAAGACAAGTGGGGATAATCACAAGGTTTGCTTCAAGAAAAACACTCATGATCCAAATTAACCCACCTATAGCACCACATGCTCTATCAACTGGATGCGCCTGCAATTCAGAGAACTCTGGGCTTGTCAAGAAAGTCATATTTACTCCTCCCTCCAAAAAAAAAGTTAGTATTACTCTCCCTTTATACACATGAATTGATCTGTTTATTAATTTAACACTTTCTATTGCTTTGGGACCCTGTACTTAACTCATTTAATAAATTACATGCCAAAGTGTATAATGTGTATATATATATATACATGCCATAGTGTTTAATGTTTCTTTTTCACAGTTGCTTTAGAACTCACCATGAATTCTGCCAAGCCCATCAGCCTTTTTTACTTATTTGTTTTAAAAGATATTCTTGTATTAGTTCAGTTTGAGACAGTTACTTAGATTTATTTACCTCAAAAAAAAGTTTTTCTTTTAGAAACATTTAGTGCAAGGGCTCATTTAGCATTTTTTAATGGCCACGTCATTTCTCATTTTGTTTACAACTGAAACAGTATAAAAATCTTTCTCTGTTTTTGCTTTCTAAAGATCTGAAAGTAATTTGCTGTGTACCCCTCCCCAGTTCTTTTTCTATTACTTACTTATATTAATTATGGGGTTTTTTCCATCTTGCTCTATCGGATATGACTTTCATTAAAAAAAAAATTACGTCTAATACACTTGTTATTTACTGCTTATACTTACTATCATTTTAATTTTATTATTGGTACTTCAAAAATCTTCTTCGATGGGTGATAAACATTTACTCTTAGTTTCTAATAATATGTTTAAACAGTCTTGATGTCTGTCAAGGGGTAGCAAAACCTTTTTTCTTTTTTTTTTCTTCCCTTGCCTGCAGGGAGTGGGGCTGGGCCGGTCGGGCCGGGTCGGGGAGAAATTGTGCGGGGGAAGGGGGAGGGGGGCCGAGAAGCAAGCCTGAATATGCACACGGAAAGAAACGGAAGACTGTGGACAACTGTGTCCTGTTGNTCCTTATAAGCCCCGGGTCTCACATTTCATAAAATTTAAGATAATACCTGTCCAAACTAGGACAATGTCATTTCAAGTTTCTTATTCTTTTAGCTGCTCCTCTTATTTTCTGTCAACTCACATTCTCATATTGGTTAGGTCCACCTTTTAAAGTTACTTTCTTTGGTTTATTGACTATCAGGTTAATGCTGAATTTGAAGTACTGAGGCTCCTATACTTGTTTAACCTAATGAAAATGAGAGATGTGATTCATTCTTTGGCATTCCCTCAAACCACTGACATCTGAACTTTAATTTTTACCCAGGATGTTGTCTTCTTTATAAGTGCTTCCTTCCTCCATACAACCTTTATAGCTTTTGTGCACCCTCAGAAGGAAAATCCCTACATGTTCTGTGCTGGTGTTCACTTTTTTCAAAATCCTGCTTTGAAAGATTAACAATAATAATAAAACAAACAATAATAATTTCGCCCCAAAGGCAGGATGTGGGGCACTGCACCTCCTGCAGCACCAGCACAGCTGCAGGGAGCCAGGGTGGCTGCAGCAGGGTGCTGCTGCTGCCAGTGTGCTCTGGAGCTAGTGACACCTGGCAGAAGAGGACGGGGTCCAAACTCTGCTGGAAAGCAGCACTGTGCCACAGCCATATGCAGAACAGCTACTTGCCTCTCCTGCTATGCAAAGCTACTTGTTTAATAAATACTACATATGCATGTAGACAGTAAGCATACATTTGTACAGCAGTGTATTTACAAAAGCCTTTCCATCCCATTCCTTAGGATATCTGCCAGAGCCACTCAACTGCAGCAGTTCAAGATTTCTCTATAGCCTAATCCCACATTAAAAAAAATGTGAACCTCTATCACCCAGTCATAGAGTGTTTAACTATCAACTACTCATTGGACTGTGGAAGTTATATATCACCAGCACATTTTCTGGTCCAGCCATTGTGTTACAACTGGATGAAGTGCTGATTTAAAGAGCAGAACATGACAGCTGGTGAAGTTACCTCCTTCCAGCAGAGAGGTTAGCAGGGACCTCTGATTGCATGCAGGGCTCACCCTTTGGAAAGCTCAGGTTTCAGTTGGAGGTCCCTTGGACCTCTTATGCTCCAAGATAAGGAGAGTCTAAGAAGACATCTAGATTGAGAAATATCTAAGAAGATATTTTGAAAGAATTGCCACATATAAATGTGACTCTACCAAAATCTGTAGAAAACAGCTTTGTTCCCATGATTACAAGCCAGCAGAGACTTCTAGTGCTACCATCTGCTGAGTCTTCTACTGCAGAAGGTGATAACAATACATGTATCTTGTCCCCAAAGAAACCACCATCTGTACACACATGATGGAGCAGACAGTGGAAACATCAAAACCTTGAGCCTCTCCTTTACACAACTTGTGTGTACCACAGCTCAAACCATTGCCTTCCTCTTGTCCATTAAGGACAACTGTGCACATTCTAACCACAAAGAAATAGAAGTGATTAGGGTCTAAATCTTGTTACTGCAAAAAAGAAAGTGGAATCTCTCCAAACACATGGCACATGTGACTAAAGAAATCTTAGAAGAAAATAAAAATTTGTTCTGGACACAGAAATATCCAACTGCTTATTTTTCTCAGTGCTAATTTGCAGACAAATTTTCCATGTTCTTCATTAAATACAGTTCAGAATAATTCTTGACAGGCATAGGAACCCCATCAAGCAGAGGTGTTTTCAAGGACTGGAAGTGACCACCGACTTGTACTACTGAAAGATCCACAGCAACAGAATAGTTAAGACTAACAGCAGGGAAAGTTGTCCCACTGTAGAGGAGTGTCCCACTAGTTTACTATTCAAGGGCTTACCATTCCCCTATTTGCTTTGCATTGCTGAGAAAACTTGGCTTAACTCTATCTCAGTTCCCACATCACCCAAAGAAAGAAATGGCTATTTTCTGCTGCAGATGGAAGCATTGTGAAGAGATACATAGATACAACAAACTCTAAAGGTAACTTTGGCTCCCCAGCTGTGGTAGCTTCAGAGATGCATCTATCTCATAAATAGCAGCAGTTATCCTGTCAACGAAAGGCACTAAAAAGATGCAGGTTACTAATTGCTGACCAATCTCTCATGATATTAGGTTAATAAAGCTGATGATAATGCCATAACTACAATGACACAGAAGCCAGCTCTCAGTGCGAGAACAGGACATACCCTCTCACAGAAACATCTCTGGTCCAGGTGCTTCCAGCACTCCAGTTCCAGGAGCTGCCAATTAACAACATTAACACCAATGCATTCTTGAAAGTCATTTTCCTTAGGGTTATAGGCAATGTCCACTTATGAGCTATCCTTAGGTTCTGCTGTCAGAGAATAAGCTTTCTAAACCTACCGATCCTTCACCAAACGTCCAGCTTCCAGGCACTTCCAGAACAAATGCTTCACATATCCCTTCGAGAGAAGCCAGGTGACAGAGCTGAACTTGTGCATTCAATAGTAGTTTCACAACATGCATGGCTCAAGAGAACACTTGCTTTTACCCACCCGCTATTTAAAAGCTTCAGATATTTCTAGATAATAAGGGATTTCCCCAAGCTTACATAATGCTTTCCCTTCTCATCCTCTTCCCTTACGTCCTCCGAGCTGGTGAAGCAGAGGGCGTGGACAAAGCCCGAGGAAGTACAGCAGTCCTTGCTGTGTTCTTGCCAGTTGTGTTACAGACCTCCTAGACCCAACTGGGAGATGAGGTGGGCGACAGACTACCACATGTGGCTGCTCCACATCAGACACAACTACACCTCTGCTCAGTGATTCTCTTCAGAGATACAGAAGGAAAAGACAATCCAGATAAATGGTTACTTCCTCTCTTCAGACCTAGCAACATCCCCTTTTTTTTTTTTACTCTTCAGTTCAAAGGATTGTATTTTACCTGCTGTCCTTACTCCTGCTCCAGGCACATCTGAATCTGAGAAGCAACCAATCGTTCTGAGCAAGGTTCCACCAGCCCAATTGCAGCCGAGTTCAAGTCACAAGTGTGACAACTGAGCCAGAAGGGTAGCTCAGAGAACTTGCTCTAACATAGGCTAAAGGTGGGAGGACTGGAAGAGGACTGACGCACCAATGCCTGTATAAGGCTTTGTGACAACTAGCAGCTGTCTTGGTGGTTTTACAAGTATCAGTTGTATTTACTCTAGCTGAAGTGTTCCCGTCTGCAATAGAAATTCAGGTTTCATATGGCTGCGTCCCAGTTCAACATTCATGTAACAGCCAACACCCTTGGTCAGGATCAAGGGCTCATCATGGTAGATAGTAGGTAGGTAAAGAAGATGACATCATCCCATCCCAGAGACTTGGCAAAGATAAAGAGGGAGTAAAATGATAGCAGTGTTCCTGGAAAGGGAAAACCCTACCCAACCATGCCCTCTCTTGGCCTTTATGAAAACAGTGATTATGTGTAAAGCCCTGATTGTATGTATGCACGCAAATAGAAATAAAGACTCGCACTCAAAGCTGGGAAGTTGTCCAGCTGAAGTCTGCAAGCTCCTGCCTGTAATAATCTTCCTGCCTTCTGATTAGAGCTGTGAAAAGAGTTTAGCATTTTTCCTCTTCTCTAATTTAAAACTATTTGTAAATGTGTGTAAATTCCTTCCTCCTATCTTTCCACTTTGTTTTATTTATGTAGACATGCTGATGTGATAAATTTCAGACCTATAATTTGTGGCTTCCTGACTTGGGAATGATTCTGAAATAATTCTCATGTGGCTGTTCCTCCAGTTAAATATTTGCACACATATACACTCTGCATAGCTTTTACTTCTGTGCATGAGCAAGGCTTCTGCATGCCTCACAATTTTTAGGAGTCTACATGTGTTTCTGATCATGACAATACAATGAAAATATGTGCCTACAAAACACATTTTAAGTGTATTTATACAAAACGGTATGTGCTTACCCTTGAGGTGTTTTCTATATATAGCAAAACTGAAGACTAGACTNCTGAGTGACTTGGTCTAGGTGATCCTGCTCAGGCAGGGGGGTTGGACTAGATGATCTTCTAGGTCCCTTCCAGCCCCTAATTTCTGTGATTCTGTGATTCCTCTTCTCATTCCCTTAAAAAATTCTTCACTTGTTATTCATTGTATCCAAGTTTCTATTACAATTCAGCTACACATTATTCTTCACTGGCATGGAACCAATTCTGATAGTACAATTGTACATGATAAAGCATGAAATTATCCCCCAAAGAGATATCTAGAATTGCGCATTTCAGACAGTTCAGCAACAACCATAGTGCAGGAATAAGCATCATTCCCTTGCTCAGTGTCTACCGAGAGCCCACAGCTTACAAGTCTTCAATGTATCAAAAAGCAGTATACTTCCAAATTACTGTCAACATTCATTGCCATCATATGTAACATAAACATGCTTTAAATCTTTTTTTCTTCCTTCCTTTGCCTATTAAATACAAAACACCTATGTTCACAGCCTGAAGATGCTAACACATTAGAGTACTTGAGATTTAAAGAAATTACTGAGTTTTCCATAGCCTTTGGACTAATCTTATAAATTCAGGCAGTCTTTTGGAAGTCAATAAGTACCTAAATGTATTCAGAGGCTGAAAAATGCTTTCAAGATTAGGTCCTAAAATAAGTAGATTTTACATATCTCACTATTATCTGGTTTTACAGAAGATGATCTATTTCACTTACATACGCTCCTCTTCCATCATCATATTGAATGGATTTTTATTTATGGGCATGACTGGACAGTCTGGGTGGACAATCAGTGATCTCTCTCACCTCTAGAGTTTGTAACGGAGCAGAGACGGACCAACACAGCTCAGCCAGGCAAACACCACAAATAAATAGGAAACCATGAAAGCAAACAGGTTCTGAAGGATTTGTACACCATGCTGTTACACACAAGCTGCTTGTCACACTGTTACAAATGATTCAGTTTGTACAATTCAGAATCTTTTCACAATCTACTTGAGATAAAACAAAAGAGACTGCTGAGTAGATCAGAAAACCTAACCAGCTCTAGTCACTGCTGCCAACCCCTCAGCAACCCTGCTAGCTGAATAGTTACTGTTGTGCTCTCCTACAGCAGAGTCATACAGATAAAAACCTGACTGCCCAGCCAGTCAGACTGCAAGCACTATCTGCTCACACAGTGATATTTAAGGAAAAAACAACAACAATAAAACTTTGGAAGAAATTCCAGATGAGAGCTACCCTTCTGCATGGATCTATCTAAAATAAAAGTAAGGAGTCTTTGGTGGGTAAGCACCAAGTAGTATCACATCCAAGAGAAACGCCTTTCTCAGACAGACCTTACCATCAGTGCCACAGGCACAAATCCCTCAGGACACCAATGCTGGGAAGTCAATGCTAGTTTCTGAGGAGTAAGGTTCAGTGATGGTAGCTTCCACCTCACACGATGACAGGTCTACATGGAAAGACTACACAGACACCACACATGCTTGGTGCAGGGTATATTCCTCTTTACTGTAATCTACAATCCTCCCCAGGGATCATCAGTAACACCTAGTGCTCCTGGCGTAACAGGAAAATCAGACAGACATCCCAGCTCCTTCAGCTATGATTTATTCCCCACCATGACAAAAAGGCAGCACCAATCCTGAGAATGTTGTCTCATTGTTTGGAAAAAAAACACCAGT
>VYZU01040900.1:0-44746 GCA_013401355.1 Ceyx cyanopectus | reverse complement strand
TGATCAGATCCCCTCTCTGAGAGCCTTTCCTCATAAGAACACCACTGACACGTGGCATTGGGGCTTCCAGGACTTTGGGATCCTAGGTAGGTGAGCCTGGAAAGTGGTTACATAAATTAACAGCACACACAGATCCATCAGGGAACTGAAAACAAAGAAACAGATGCAATCTCTGGCTTGGGAAGCCTTTAAACAGAAGCTTGCTTGTTGCTGCTGGAGGGTACAATCAGGGAAGCCATAGCTGTTGGCTTACCCCGTTGACAAAGTCTTCCTCAGCACTTTCCGGGACCAGCCTGTGTCAAAGCCAGGAGACAGGATGCATCCTTGTGCACATTCAGCTCAGCTCTTCTCCCATTCCCACGAGCAGCCTTCCCAAGGAGAGATGGAGGTGTTGATAGGACAGTGCTCTATACCCTAACTCGTTTAGGGTGCGGCATCTGAGATAGCAGAGAACAATGCTGGAAATATCTTTGATCAACACAGCTAGAAGCTCAGGAAAAACAAAATAAAACAACCCACAAAACAACCAACCTGAAGAGTTAAAGGGAATGTAGAACCTTCTTGGCTCTAGTTCTGTTAATGGAGAAGAAGGTGACCAGCAAACACTGGTGGTAAGATCCTAGTAATGCAAAATTAGACCATGGTAAGGAAGCCAGTTTGTCTGCAGAATATCAGGAGACGTATGTTTGCCTCCTTTGGTGTTAAATAGCTTGTGCTAATCACACCACCGTGCCTCACACAGATTAAGGCAGTCTCACTTTAGTAATTAAAGCTAAAACAGTCCCAACAGCACAACAACATTTGTAGTGCACCAAACTGCATTTTGTGTGGAGAGGCGACTTGCAGGTGACCCAAACCTCCTTTGCAACGGAGTGTCTGAACTGTGGCAAGGAAAGTGAGAGTTATCTCTTGACAGGCTAATTACTTCTTGTTTTTCAAGATTATATTCTGAGTGTTTGAATATGGCTATTTTTTCCTGCTCATCTACTGCAGCTATGAAGATTGTGTTACTGTCACATATGAGTTCTTATCTCTTATCTTCATTCTTTTATCTTTGCTACTTATTTAAATGTGTTTAAGGTTCTGAGCAGAGCCTCATCTCTACTCCAGAGAACCTGGTTCCTCTGCACAACTCCCATAAGCACTCTTGGCTCTGGGGCCATGGCAGGGTCTCAGGAGCCTCTCCAGGGTGCCATGTCTCTGGGATGAGCTCCCAGACCTTCAGCAACTTACTTTCTCTATAAAACAGGCAACAGTCTCAATTCTTCCCTCATGCATTTGCTCTCCAGCCTCTGGCAAGTTGAGGTTTGCACCTCAGGAAGGCCAAGGCAGGCACTTACTACTTCTGGACCTGGCACATGGCTCTTGAGCACTGGTGATCCCAGTGGCTGAGTAATGAGCATTTTGATGGGCAGCAGAGCTCAGCTCAAGGCATTTGCAGGGCCAAGTTGCCAGAGCAGTGATTTGATAGCAGGAGATTGGGATTCAGTGCTGTATGTGCAGGCAGTGGTTGGTGGAGGGCTGGTATGGTGGGGAAGGAGGGGCTCAAACCCACCTGCAGCCCCTCTAGCAGGCTGCAGCTTAAAATCTGGGTCTAGCTTCATTCCCCTGCCCAGTCACACAACATCCATCTCCCGTCTCAGTCAATAGCTGTGCTCATCAGAGCTTCCAGTTGCAAACAACTCCATTAGTCTTTGCAATGAGCCTGCTCCAGCTCTCATCTTCCAAGGCCTGGGATTGGTGCTGTCATGGGGTCTGAAGGGAAGGTAGGTACAAGCTGTTAATGCCCTGGGACTAAGCCCCGTTCCATCAGCACAGGCACAACCCATGCACCATGACAGGTTTTTGCTCCCCCGGAGGAGGGAGCCAGGATGTCTCTCCTGCAGCCCAGCTCTCCGGGGGGGGTTCCCCCAGCAGTGCTCCCCGTGTCAGGTCAGATTTCTCCGTGGGGAGCCAGCAGGCAGTTATTATTGCAGGGGATCATTACCCACACTGTAACACTAACACACAAACCGTGCCTCGGCAGGCAGGTTTCCCAGTGCTCTCTGCTGCCTGCGCTCTGGCAGGGCTGGGGGCTAGACACTGTGCATGGAAAAGAGATGAGAACACTTTGGGTTAGAAACAGGATGTGGGGGTTTTTTTCCTCCTTCAAATTAAAAAAATATCCTGTGCATCCATCTAGGCAGCCAAGGGAGGCATTTTACAGCCGCCATAACAGATTTAGAGCTAGGAAACAGAAGATAAAATAATTTACTAATTGGAAGTGGCACCAAACATTTTGCCTCTTGCCCCTTCTGTGATCTCAGTGGCAAGTGTCTGGCAGCTCGCCAGGAGACGGAGCAAAGGGGCAGCTGAGACCAAAAAGGTGGCTGGGGTGCAAGTCCAAGAGACCCACCCTATTGTTTTCCCCGCACCCTGTCACCTTTAATTAATACGAGAGATGCCCATCAAAGGCCGAGCTGGGTGCAAGGCTGAGGAGGAGTGACAGGGCTGGTGCAGTGGAATTTCACACAACAGTCCAGGCATTTTCTAGCTCACTGAGTTGTTCTCCCGTTGGATGTTTTTTTCTTTCTTTTTTTTTTTTTCAGATGGCTTTGCACTTGGCAGACCTCAGCAGCCTGGCTCATGGGGAGAGTACGGCTTTCTCCACAGCCAGAAGAAGCCAAAAGTCTTCATTGACTCATTTGCTCATTCATTCGCTCCATGACATACATTTATTTACTAGGGCCAGCACTCTGCAGCAAAGGTTGCTACGACGTGCTCAGCCAGGGCACACAGAGAAGGAGCAGCCACCCGGTACTAGCAGTAGAGGTCACAACAGCTGGTGGCACAACCACCAAGTCCCCTGCCTTTCACAGAATCACAGAAATCACAGAAATTAGGGGCTGGAAGGGACCTAGAAGATTTCCAAGCCAGCATGGCAAGTGCTGGGCTCTCAGGAAGCAAGATTTTCATCTGGGCCTGCCTTTCTACATCTGTACAACACTTGGCAGGGCAGCACTGTAACATCATCCTCACCACAATGCCCATTCATCCCCACAGAGGTGTCTGCCCAATGCCTGTCACCCTCCCGCTGCTCTGCAAGCTCCTCTGGTCCTTGGCTTTCCCATGAGGACCTACACAAACCTCATCATTTTAAACATTTAACCAAAGTTTGCTGCTTGAGGCTTTTGCTCTGTAAGCCCAGGGTCTACCTGGAAAAACTGCCTATGCTCCATTCTCAAGGACCTTTCAGGGCACCTGTTCCAAAGGTGGAGCTCCACAACTAACCCAATGCACTCCCCTGTAGGATGCTCACCAGCTCAGGAAAGGGCAGGAACAGGAGAATAAGGATGAGCAGAAGAAACGGTGGGTAGAACAAGGGGAGATATTGCCAGCAGAGATTCACCTAGAAAACCTGATGGGACATTCTGTGGGACCCTATCCTCTGCCTCCCATGTGGGACATCCCAGCCCCTAGTCAAAACACCACCCATTGCCTTCAGGAGCCAAGGCTGGGGTTCCTGGGCACCTCTTGGACATAGAGATCAGGAGCAGAGCCCAGATCTGGATTTCAGAAGCATTTAGGCACAGTAAAGAGTCTAATTAGGTTTGTGGCTCCATGACATTTCTAGTGAAGCAAAACAGGCAGAGACTTAACCTTCCCATTTGAGAGGGAAGCGATGAGAAATCCTTGCAGAAGGCTCACCCACAACACGGCCCAACCTGACATTTGTCTGGTTCGCAGCAGCATCATACGGCGTTAATCAAAATTCAGTCCATCATCTGCTCCGACTCCCACGCCTTTCTGCCCAGGCAGCGTTCCCCGAGCCACGCCGCTCTCCGATGGATAAATGCTTGTCTTAAGTTGCCATCTAGGGGAGCAGAAAAAGTCAGTTGCTTTGAGGTAGGTTACGAAACGGAGTGCACCGAAAGCCTTGTAGTGCTTTACGGCGAGAGGGAAGCTGCTGCCACAAAAACAGCAACAAAGAATGAAAATGAAGTTACTTAAAATGCCTAAATACGGCGCGGCGTTTGGAATTACAGATGCAAGCCTTTGCTTTGAGAGGTTGAGAAATCGCAGGGATACATGAGCTTAATGAACTCTGCCAGAGCTTGTTCAATGGAGGCAGAAGGATGCTTTGTGCGGGGTTTCCCCCATCGGGGGAGAACTGGATTTAGGGTCCAATGCTGGGAAACGCTTGGCTGCGGGACTAGAAAACCCTCTGAATTGCATCCCGAGATCTCCCCGTTGCGTTGCGGGCTGAGATGGGTGCAGCTGCCGGGGAGGGAGGGCTCGGGGGAGGGCAGCGTAGGGAGGGGCAGGGTGGCTTGGGCTCGCTCACGCTGCCGTATTTACCGAGAGAGCTTTCCCTGGAATCGCCCACAGCTCACTCAGCTCCGTCGTGATTAGACGGGGTGTGTTAGCACAGCCTGTTACACTGAGTCATTTTGCTTTGTTAAAAGAGTAAGATGATGATAAAAAAAGAAAAAAAAAAAAAAGAAAAAAAAAAGAAAAAGATTAGATCACTGTGAGAGCTCCAGTGAGGCTCAACACAGGTAGGCACAGGATGGAGACAAATTCTGTGGGTCTTGGAAGAGCAAAGATAAAAAAAAAACCCGAAACAAAAAACAAACCAAAGAAGAAGAGAGAGACAATAGCATGGGGAAAAAAAAAGGTGAGGGTGGATGGGCTGCACAGCTGACTGGTGAAGCCCTGGTGCTGCTGCTGCCTTTGGGAGCCGAGGTCCTTCCCCAGGTCCCAGCCTCCCACAGCAGGCTGCAGAGCTGCGGCTCTTCGGTGGAAACTGCTCCGAGCTTCTCATACAAAAGGTTCCCTCTATCTGCGTTTATAAAGTGCTTATCACAGTGGTGTCTCGCTGCTCCGAGCCCTTTCCTAGAGAAGGGCAGAGTGTTTCTATTGTTGTTATACAAATAGCTTCCCCTGCCAGTTCCTTTCCTTCCAGGCTACTGAGTAGAGCTTGGCTCCGCTCCCTCTGGACTAATTTGATGAGAGATAATTATCTTGTTAATATCATCTTATTTTCATAAGTCCCAGCCTCTCTTTTATTAATTCTGTCAGTTCCTGGTTGTGTTGCTCTTAGGTCCGTGTCTTTTCAAAACACTCTAACAGGCACTTATGGGAGAAAGTTGTAAAAAGAACAACTTAACTTGGAGAATGTAAATATTGACATTTTTCACAATGGAGATTTTTAATCTGTTCCTTCTTGCAGAGCTGGACCCCGTGGGAACTGCTTGGACACTGCCTATATATGGGTGAGATGCAGCATCCCTGGGAGATGCTCAGAATCAGGTACCCCCTCATAAAGGGCAGCAGGGTTGTGTGATCCCCAGCAGTACCACATTGAGATGCCTCAGGACATGCAAATCAAGGTGCACTCTGGCAAGGGATCCTTATGTGCCCCATCTTTGGGCTGAACCAGCTGAATGCATCAGGCAAGGGACAGCAAATGGGAAGGGGGGTGGATGTTGGTTGGTTTAGATGAAAAGGTCTGTGAACAGGAGACTGCAGGTAATGTGCCTGTCTTGCCACACAGTAGCTGAGCCCAAGTCAGGGAAAGCCTGCGCAGGGAAATAGTCCAAGCAGTGAAACGCCCCACCCCCTAGGTACCCACAAAATGCTTCCAAGTCTCTCAAAACCTCATTATCCCTCACAAGAACATTCATGGCTATTCTTAATGTTAACAGTGCAATTGTATTATCTCATATAATCACGCGACATGACTCATTACGAAGCCATAGCCTGTAACTGCAGTGGATGCCCCAGAGCACTGTCCCTCTGCCCTTGTGCTGCACTCACCAGCAGGCAGGCTGAGAAGGATCCCACCTCCCCTAGCAGCACACCCCGCTGTCCTCCAGATGTGACACCTACCTGCATCCCTTGCCATCGAAGGAACATTTTGTGGGGCTGCTGCTGTCCTGGACAGGCCCTGAGGAGGGCCCAAAGGATGTCCCTTCGCCTGGATCCCCTCATCTCTGGAGTGCTCAGCTCTGCAGGGACAAGGAGCTTTCGGGCTTTGTTAGGGGAAAAAAGAAACAACAATATTTTAGCATCAAGTGGGTAGAGGCATCTTCCTGGTTGGGGCAACCTGAATAGGATTCTGGAAAGACCCTATTTCGTATTAGATGTGCAAGTTTTCCCCCAGCACTGCTTGAAGTACCTAAGATATTTATATGTTTTTTTTTTCCTTGGATCTGGGCCCCAAACCCTGTAAAACAAAGCACTTGTGCAAATGCTCAGCTCTTAACGATAGGGTTTAAAGTTAAGTACGTTCTCAAGCGATTTTCTGAATCAGGATGCAAATACAAACCTCTTCTCTTCGACTTGACTTTTCTTCAATAACATAGATATCAAACTCATTCAATAGAGAGGGAGAGAGAAAATGAGTGGGTCGGGCAGACTTCCTCTCTGCTAGGAACCGAATTACATTAAGCCTGCTCATGACTGCTTGCAGGAAGAAGCTTTTTTGTTCTAGTTTGTACAAGTGCTCACACTGTGCTTGTCACTGTAGCATCCAAGAGCTTTCCAGTATTGCATTAAACAATGTGACTAATATCTGCAGCATGCTCATAAGCCGTGGATTTCGAGTCCAGAGCTTAGGCTCATTTATTCAAGGGACCAAACTCATTCACTGACAGCGTAAGGAAGTGTGTTTTCAGTGGCAGCAGATGTGCTTACAGCATTTAATCATGCAGGCAAGAAGAATCCCATTCTTTAGCTGGTATGTCATATCCCAAGGTAGAGTGTCCTTTAACTGAGTCCTTTGCTGCTCCACACGGTCTGAGGTCACCCTACAGGCTCTACTGTGCCGAAGGAAACTGATTAATAAACCATTAGAAATAAACTCATAAAAATGATTCAATACTTCAAGACATATTGTAAGAAGACTCAAGGGCCGACGGTTGAAACATTCAGATAAACAGCCTTGAGTCAATAATTTGACCATCTCCACAGCGAAAGAAGGTAAAGAGAAAAAGAAAGATGAAAGGAGATGCAGTAAGACGACAAGCAGGGCAAAACAGCAGAATAAAAAGGGTAAGAAACAGGGCAAAACTGCAGAATAAAAAGGATAAGAAAATAAAAAGATGGATGGTTTCTCCACCTCCCCGTGGATGCAGACATGGGGAATCACAGCTTGGCAATTCCTTGCTCTAGGCAGGATGGTGTGGCTTTGGGGGAAGGGCTTACCTGCTAACTGTTGCCCTCCTGGGATGCAAGCTCTGCTGCTCAATTCCAGCAGTGCAAGAGAGGCTCACATTCAGGGAGACACAGACAGTGCACCTTTCTATTGATTAGGTCTATAAAAGAGCTGGTAGAACACATACATCTATATACTGTTGTATATTAGTATAAAATAATTATATTATATTAGTATAAAATAATATTTGTTGCATATACCAAGACATGTAAAACAGTCCATGAGACATGAGAAAAGAAAGCAAAGTTTGGACTCCTCCTAAAGCCCTTGAAGCAGTGTAGTGCATGTTCTTGAATCCTACACCCCTGGAGACAGCATTTGTGCAAAGCAGGTACCTCAGCCACCACTGCTGCACTTCAGCAGCAATAGAGGCAACATGACAGATCCACCTGCTCAAGCCTCATGTCAAGAGCTTGTGCTTCTCCAGGAGAAGGAGCCCTGGCAGCAACTCATGTCTCAGAAGGGGAATTGCTGGCTGGAGTGCAGCAGAGCAGGTGATATGCTGAAGACTTGCGATGGTCCATGTTGATAAGCTGAAATAATTAAAGCTCATGTTTCTTTTTTTCCCAGAACTGCAAAGTGGGTTTATGAGTTTCTCTGGCCTGAACTTTCCCCAAGAACTCACAGACCCTCTGTCCTCTGCCAAGTTACCTCAAAACTCACCTTTTCTGAGAGCACCAAACAGTTGTTGGTGGCTCCAGACTGGCCAGGCATCCATCAGCTGGTGATCTGTGGTTACCCTGCCCTCACAATCCCAGCCTCTGCTGCCACCAATGCCTCCCAGGGACATGACTCTCATCCCTGGTCTACCAGCAGTATGGCAGGGACAAAGGCCAGGACTAGCTAGGATTTGGCTGCTGGCCATCAAATAAATACCTTAAGCATGGAGCAAACCCCAGACGTAAAACAGCAGAGGTCACCAAGCCAACAGCTCAAAGTGATGCTGCTTGCACGTCTGGTGCTTCCTGAGCAAGCACCTGCCTCATATTTTGTTTTCTCCTCATTTTGCAGCATGCAGCTTACTACCTTATTTACTGCCCACTGTCCTAAGCCTGCAACAAACACAGAAATATTAATGTCCTCATCTGCTTCACTATGAAACTAATCATTCTGGTATCTGAGTGCTTCACAGACATTCAAGAACTCATTTGCACAAGATTCTGTACTGTGAAGGGGTTTATGAAGATTAAATAGATCCATTAGTTTTAGATAGCCAGTCTGAGTCACCTGGTCCCTGGGTTTTGTTGCATTTTTGTCTTGGTTTATTTTTGTTTGGTTGGGTTTTTTTCTTGCTGATTATTTTTTCTTTTTTTTTTTTCACCCCCCAGGCTTGTACATTCAGAGGAAGGTTCCCACTGACTTTAGCTGTAGTGCAACCACTCAGCTTTAAACAACTCAAGTAGTAGGGTCTCTAGCCAGATGCTGGGAAATGAGGAGCACATCAGAAATCACCAGTTGAAATATCTGGTGCACAGGACTCCGTAGAGCTATCAGATGGGAGTGCTGTAGCAGAGGCAAGAATAATATGTGGCTCTCCAGGGTGACATCCAGTCACTTAAATCTTTCCCTTCCCACAATGAAGTGTTTCTTCCCTAACACTTTCCCAGCTTTGCAACAAGTGAAGGGTCCTACAGCCCACAGGAGAAGCCCTGATTTACTTCCACACCACAGCAGCTGCACTTTCAGTGTGTTGGATCTAGAGAAGAAAGAAAATTACAATCTTACGACAAGAACTTTGTCACAGAGCTCATCCAGAAGGCACACAAATTCAAGTGGTGCAGATCATCTTCAGGATAAGACAGTGAAAGTTAATGAAACCTTATGACAGTTTCTGGGGTCTTAAAAAAATACCAACCCAAACAAACTAGTGAAGGATAATGCAATAATGAATCACCAGATTAACACCCCCACACACACTCATCTGGGGACTTCTGGTTGTGCCACATGGTGCTGGCCACTTCTCCTTTCAGGCATCCCCTCTCTCTGGAAAGCAGATGCCTCCCAGGGCCCTGCCACATGCTTGGCCATTTCTAAGCCAACCAGTGTGGATACCACACATTTTCTAGAGTCTGCTTCTTGCAAACAGGGGGGTTGAATTAATTCCAGGCAATTTATCACACAGGCAGCACAGCAGGTGGTAAGTACAACACTGTAGACCAGTGATCAAAGAGCACCCAGTGGGTCTACAAGTGCCGGTATCTGAAGAGCCCAGGCAGCTCTCCTAATAACATACATTGAGTGTTCCAGCTCCCTGTACAGGGCATCAATCATTTTCCTGTTGGTTATCATTTTCTATCATGTGTCTCTTGTGCATTTTTAATTGGTTAATTACTTTATTCATACACTAAGCACACCCTCAAGCTCCAATTATTATCAGCATTAAGTGCTCGGTTCATCCTATACATCTTTTAAATGCTATATTTGGCTGTTTCCTGGTGCACACTTCCTTCTCCTACAATACCAGAGGGGTCGTGCAGATACCTTACCTAGTCCTTTGACAGACTACAGCCATCCTGCTCATTAGCCTGTTATCTAGCTGCTTATCAGCCCCACTCCCAAGCTCCTCATTACTGCAGTTACAATTACAATCACTAACATTCCCTCCTTTCCTCCTTCACTCCACTTATCACAGGCCACTGCTATTCCAGTTAACAGCTCCCCACTGCAATGGGAGGTTGACTTTCCTATATGAGCCAACACCTACGCTGCCTTAATGACCAGCAGAGCTGCTCATTTTGTTTGTTCACTCTTCACTACGGGGATTGTGTGTGATGTCTTCAGTTAAAGGCCCTGGCTGGGCACCAGGGAGGAAATCCAGCTCTTTCCTCATCCTTTGCTGTTGCTCTCTGTTTACTTTGGAAAGGAATTGAAATCGCTGCATCCTCCAGAGCAACAGAGCACCTTCATCTGGAGGAAGCATCTAGAGGTCAGGGTGAGCTGTCCAGAAGCAAAGACAAGCAACAGAGACTGTAAAACAAGAGAGCGAAGCAGGAGACTATTAGAGAAGCAGGGGCTGCTTGCACAGACACCGTGACTGAGGAGTGATTTAATTTTGGGCTCTTTTATGCTACCTGCCCCCCAACCATTGCTTCTCCCTGCTGGAGGAGCTGCCTTTTTCCAAGTAGGGTGCGGGAGTTGCTTGGAATGTCCACTGCCTTTTGAAATATTCAGTGTTGACATACCAATGGGTGCTATCTCACTGTGCATTTCTCCCAGTCTAGCATCATAAGATCTGAGAGAGACCTGACTGAAGGTGCCTTTTTTACTTCTACAGGATTAGTTTCACCAAATTCATGGCTGTACAGGTGGGAGATCCGATGTAAGTGCCATGGAATAAATGTGAAGTCAGAGGTAGGGGAAAAGGTACAAGGACTCTTTTGGTGCTAGATCAGAAAATAGATTGCAAAGTATGCTGTCTGAACAAGGTATCTGCTACAGGAGTACAGGTCCATGCCCAAGTTGGCCCCCGTGCCCATAACGCTGACAGCACTGAATGAATTTCACAGACAGCAGTGCACCAAATGTCACACCAGCCCACAGAAAGCATCCCAACCCTGCCTCCAAGGTTGTCCAGGTGAAAGACAAGGAAAGCAAAGGGGACTTTGACCTGCTAGGTGCCAGCACAAGAGGGAGGACCAGTCTGACAGGAAATCAGCTTCACTTGGGACCAGAGGCCAGCATCCCTGGACACATCAGCTGTGACAGCAACCACAATGAACATGCATGGTGAGAAGGAAAGTAAGACCTGGGCATCCAGTCCATGGCTTGTCACAGGACCACACTGGGGAGAGAACAAGGTGAGCCTGGGAGCTAAATGTATTGCAAAGGGTGGCTTAAGTCACCTGGGCTCTGTCCCCACCAGGGATGAGGAACAGGACCAGAAGAGTGCTAACCTTAGGCAGCTACCTCCATGCAGAACTGTACTCAGTTGGCTGGTCTTCCTTGCTGTGTCCAGCCTGGGAAGGAACCCAAGCAGAAGGAAGCAAGGTGCTTGTCCTCAGACTCACAGTATTGTGTCCTACCCCTGATGTGCTTCTCCAGTGTTTGGCCCAGTGAGGCTGAGACTGCAGCCTCTAAAATGCTGCTGCAAAGTGCAGGAGTTGTGAACTTGCCTCTGCTCATGCATTTGATCTGTAAGAACAGAGCAGACTCCCATATAGACCACTGGTGGGGATGAACAGTTGTTAAAGGGGTTTTCAGCATGTTCCTATGCTGTCACCCACAAAAGTTCCCCCCCCCACACTGCTAGAGATCTACCATCAGTCTCCAAGAAAGGCAAAAAACCACGCCATTGCTTCTACCACCTGCACATGCCCCTTTACCTGCAGCTCCTGCTTTGCAGGGCACATCCCAGAGAGCTTCTTTGTTTTGACAGCCCACTCTTTTAGCTGTCTGGGAGC
Source organism: Ceyx cyanopectus (assembly GCA_013401355.1). Lineage (NCBI taxonomy): Eukaryota > Metazoa > Chordata > Aves > Coraciiformes > Alcedinidae > Ceyx > Ceyx cyanopectus. The sequence goes on along the minus strand of VYZU01040900.1, from coordinate 33,148 downwards.
TCAGGACTCACTGCACAAAGCTGTACCCTGCTCCTTTTCAAGAGGCTTGATGGCTGTGTCCACAAGGCAAGCCTTGTGCTAGAAATAGGGCCAGCTAGAGCACTGGATATAGGTCCTCTGACCTTTCCCATGGCTCTGCTGATCCTGAAATATAGCAGTCCCCACCCAACTGGGAAAGCAGGCTCAGGCAGAGGGGCTATTTGATGTATTTAAAGCACTGTCTTCTATGCCTGCACTATAATCCCGTGTGCAATATTAATTATCCAGCTAACACTGTTGCCATGACACTCCTTAAAGCCATCAAAGCCAACATAAGCATATCAGACCACCACCCCACCCTTCTTATTGGCTCCTGGACGTCACACAAAGTCCCAGTGCCAAGTGTTACTGGCAGGGGAGGGACAGGCACCAACCATCTCAAGGGTTACCTAGTGTTCTGCACAGCATGAGAAAAGTCCAGATTTGGACTTTTGGAAGTTGTGTCTAATTATGAAGCTGCATTCCAAGAGCTGACTGAATCCAAACATGCCCATTTTTAGGTCAAGTTGCAAAATTACTTTTCCCTTATCACAACATTGTCCTATCTTTAGGAGCTAAAAGGGATGATTAGAGTTATAAGGAGAGAGAAAGAAAGACAGACATGAAGGGGGTGGGGTGCATAAACAGATTCAGAGCCCTGAAAAAGACACAAATATGAGATCAAAAGAAGATGATCCAAATTCTAAATAACGTGATGTATGCAGCATTTACATCCCTGAGTGGCTGACACTTGAGAAGCCCCTCAGGCAGCATCACAACAGATCTGGGTCCTTCCCCCTCCCACCCAGAACACAGCCCAAATACAGAAGGTAACCCTCTTATATCCTTGAAAACTGGGAGGAGGTCAATCATATTTAACTGGAAATGGGGCAAGTGCAAGAGAAATGCTCAATGGTTAAAGGTTTGTGCTAGGGAAAGCATTTTTTTTTTCACCCCTTCAGAATGCCAGAGCAAATTTTCCCCTTCCCATGACAGCACTGGTGAAATTTCCAGCTGTGTGTGGACATTTGCAGGGGCTGTGACCACCACAGGTTTGGCCAGATACACAACAGGCATCTACAGGACTGGTGGTGGCCTCACTGTGCTTCCAGGGTTCAGTCCCCCACATGTACACAGCTACATCCTTTGTCTGAGGGTCAGACCCAACATATCCTGGAGGATCCAGACTCTAGAGCTCTAGAATCTATAGACTTTCTATAGCATGAGGTGGTCTTTCCCACATTATGTTGGATTTCCCCCGACAGCTACAGCAGTGCCCACAGGTACCACCAGAACGATGTCAGCCCTGAAGCTGGCAAAGCAAGCCCAGAAGTTTCCCTCACCCAGCCCTGTATTCCCAGCAATCACACTACACAGTTGCATCCAAAGCAAGAAAAAAACCAAAAGCATCAGGCAAATGGATGTCACAGACATGGGCAGGAGGGACTCCAGATGATGATGGGCTGCCTCTCCTGGGAAGCCACTGGTGGTTAAGTGGGGGCAGTGCTCTTGCTGCAGCTCAGGAGTTCAAAGAACCAGTGCACCCAGAAGTTACAGACAGCTCTGTGGATTTGGGGGCTTTTTTTTTTTTTTTGCCACACACATCAGTCCTGCATGCTAGGGGATGTGCTGCATGGCTAAACCAGAGACTAAAATAAAGAAGGTTGGGTTAAAGACCTGCCCTGGAGTCACAGTTGTGCTTGCTTGTCCTCTGCCTCATTACCCTTTCAGGACATACCCTTCTTTCTTCCTAAAGGAGATGGGAAACACTCACCAGGGTTCTCCTCAGGCACTCCACATGATGCTGGAACTTCTTTGATGGCCCTCGAGGTGATCCTCTGAGTGAAAAAGTAGCAAGAATAGGGTTGCTACTGAGTGAGGGGAAAACCAGTGACAGAGCAGTGTCCAGGTATTGGCAGATCCTGCAGGAATCAGATACGACTAGACCAATGAGCAATACAGGACTATCAGCAGTCTAAGAAAAAAAGAGAGAAGACAGCTCCAGGGTTCAGCCAATAAGACTAATCAGGGCTAGAACCAAAACCCTTCACAACAGAACTGAAAAGAGGATAGGACCGTGAGGCCTGAATTTAACTGGGGCTGCTGGGTGTGTGGGTGGGGAGCCCAGATGGGGATAATTGGGTAATTAAGGCCAATTAGTGTTCCCAGACCCACAACATTCAAACTATGCCAGCTGTAGAAACTCCTTTTCCCTTGCAATAGTGGGGACTCTTTTTGTGCTCCTGGGTCTGAGAGAGGACTACTGTCTACAGATGGGTGGCAGGGCTCTGCTGATGGATTGCACTAAACCCTCAAGCATCCCATGCAAGTGCTGGCTCCAGCTTTTGACTCTGTCCCCAGCTATGCACAGCATCCCTCAAGTGGGCCCAGTTGGTCTGGAACTGCCTCCTTCTCTCTCTGGGTTATGGCACTATCAGCCCCACGTGGTCGATGAAAGAGCAGAGCAGTGGGGTTGTGCTGTAGGGCTGTTGAACAGGCATCACTGCACAAGGCCAACCCAGATAGACTCATAAAATCATTTTGATTGGAAAAGACCTTTAAAATCTTCAAGTCCAACCATTAACCCAGCACTGACAGATCACTATTAAACCATGTCCCTCAGCACCACAGCTCCATGCCTTTGAAACCCCTCCAGGTATCACAGGGATTCCACCACTGAGCAGCCTGGGACAGGTCTGGACAACCCTGGAGGGGAAGAAATTGTTTCTCGTGTGCAACCTAAACCTTCTCTGGAACAACTTGAGTCTTTTTCCTTTTGTCTTGTCACTTTTTCCTTGGTAGAAGAGACTGACCTCACCTAGCTCCAACCTCTTGTCAGGGAGTTGTCAAGAGCTAGGAGGTCTACCCTGAGACTTCTTTTCTCCAGGCTAAACAATATAATATGTTCTGCAACAGACCTGGCTGAAGTCAAGACCAGAAACTCACTGTCTGAGCTGATGGGAATATTATGTGATCTTTCTAAGTTTGCTGTAAGCATTTCCTTGCACAGACCCCTTCCAGCCACCCTAAGGAGGGAGGGTACCACAGCTGAAAGGGTAGTAGTACCATACTTTATCCCCAAAATTTATTTTAAGGGTCTTTTTAGGTTCTTTCCCTTAGTCTCCTTAGTGCTTTTTGTTTTCTATCGTGCCAAGATTAGGCACATTGTCCTGCTGCAGGAGGACAGCAGGGCACAACAGAAACAGAATGTTTATTCTGAGAACTCATGCGAGACATCCTCCCCGAGGGGTGAACTTTTCCTGATGGTTTGCTTCACCTCCTCCTCCACACCTGGGTCCAGGCTCCCAGATGGGGAAAGAGAGCAAGGTGCTATACAGCAGAGAGCTACAAAGCAAGGAACTGCTTCATTTGCTGTAGAATGAGACAGGAGAGGATCTTTTCCTTCTGCTTATGAAATCCCATTTATGACAATATTCACACCTACAAGCAGCTGGCACCCTTCTCCATGTGCCAGCAGCTCTACTGGTGATGAGTTTCTGGCTAGGAGCGTTACCGCTCACAACTGATATGTTAATGCAATTAGAGACAGTGCCAAGCACAAAGCAGTATTTGTCCTGATATTATTGGTGATGAAGGAGCCTCCTGTGTGAGGAGCAAGTCCATTTCCAATCCATCTGTATCTATATCTAAAAAAGCTTTCATTTTCCCGGGCGCTGCAGCAGATTCTTGTGATAAATTGCTGCCATATCTTCGCTCCCAACCACATTACATCCTATTCAAATCCCCTTCATTATAACAAGGAGCAGTATGACACCGAAAGCTTGTCGCGGGGAATTTATGACACGGTGGAGACTCTTAGATCTGCTAAACCCCATTCAAACCGTCTCCCTGATAAAACACACACCTTATTCCGTGGTTCAGCAGCGGACAGCAGGTTGCATTCTGCCAGGGTTCTTCTTACCTGTGTGTGGGGGCTGGTGGTATGAGGAGCTTGTGAGAACAATGGAGCCCCCACTGAGAGCATGGGGTCTGTGCCTCCTGCCCAGGAGCTTCGGCTGCAGGGAGGGCTTTGGACAGCCACCTTGTGTTTGAAGATTTCTTACTAAGCCAAGACAAAAGACTACACACCCCCTTGGCTAAAGCAGCTCTTTTTTTATCAGGTCTCTTTCCAACACAAAACTTTGAAAAATGGACTTGGGGGTGGAATGGAACGTTACATTAAATCCGAGATGAAATGTTGTGTTTTGTTTTGTTTAAAGCCATTTAATTAAAATGAATTTACTCTCAAAATCTCTTGAAAAAAAAAAAAATGTAGCCTGGGATTTCAGCATTGGAGCAGCCACGCGTGCTGATTTCCTGATCTCTTCCTTCAAACACGCTCTCTGTGTGCAGATGTGGTGTTTATTTCAGAGAGCAATTTCTGTTCCCAGCACTGTTGCCTGGACATTCTTCTCAAGCTGGGGAAATAAGAAGAGAGGGGAGAGGTGTGGAGGTGAAGTACCCAGTCAGGCTGCTTGACAGGTTAAAGCCTCTTTGCCCACCTCTATCCCCTACCCACATACCCTCCCTGCAGCTCACACCACTGGGGCTCATTTTCTGCTGGAGAAGTGAATGCCACCAGGCTGTGTCAAGGAGCTGGGAAACAGCCCTCCTACAACTGCACAGCAGTCAGATGTTCCTCATCCCACAGTGACTGGATGCTTGGGCAGCCCAGGAGACACTGGTAGGACAGCTGAGCCTTTCCAGCTGGCAGGCTAGTAGCTACAATATGCCTCACCCCTGAGAAAGTGGATTTGCTCTTCCACACCACGTCGATTCTCTTCTGCCACTTTTCACCTCCCAGTTTTCACAGAAGTTCAAGGCTGTGCCCTTCAGGGGTCCAGGTGGCAGCTCATGGCTGATCCGTGTGCTGCTCATTAGACTGGGTAAATATGTTTGTGTTTTCCTCTTTTTACCCCTCGTTTAGTCTCATCTGACTGTTGTTTACTGTACTGGATTATGCAAATCCAAATCAAATCAATATTGAAAATAGGAAGGTAAACAAAGCTTGCACCCACTCTTCTGGACCGTGCCAAGGACAAGGTTGCAGGATCCCACCATGTCAGGACTGAGTCACCCCTGCGCAGCCTCTGAGCCTGAGGCAGGGGTGTGTTTGTCCCACCGTTGTTCTAGGTGTGGTCCAGGCTCTCATCAGCATTGTCTCTGCATCCCAAATCAGCCAAAGCAGGATGCCTGGATCCCATCACAAACATCCTGTTGCAAGACCCATCTCTGCCCTGCTGCTGCTTCCAAAGATCTGCTGTCACTCAAAAGTCCTTCTGGGAAAGTGCAAGGAACTCAGCTCATGCTCAGCACAGTGATGGCCACCTCTCATTGTGCTGAGACTCCTTGAAGAAGAGTAATCTACCTGGGAATCTGGATTCACTCTGCTTTGAGGTGGGTGATGCTGTGCCAGAGAGCCAAGCAGGAAGGTGAAATGCTGAGGAAGAGATGAACTGTGGGATGCAGGAGATCTGTCAGTATCACACAGACATGCCTGGAATCAAAGAAGAACTCAATGCAGAGCTATTGCATGTAGTGGAGTGATCTGGAAATACCTCAAGGTAACTCAAGTGCAACTAGATTTGTTCATGTGGCTTTTAAAGTCACGCAGATCAAGATGAGCAAATGTTTCCGTGACAGGATGTCATGGATTATTGATGCTGAGGCTAGAAAGGCTACTCTGTCCTCTTTCATCACCAAGGCCAGATAGTTTCACCAAGTGATTCCTGTGGCAAACCTATGATTTCTGGCTGACTTAGGGCACCTCTTTTAGAAAGACATCAAATTTCAAAGTAAAAAAAAATCCAAGTGAGGAAGATCAACTGTCTCCTCCATACATTGTTTCATGGTTAATTTCCCTTTGCTGTTGGAATGTGTCTTCTTTTCAGGTCAAATTTGTCTAATTTCAGCTTCTAGCCACCAGGTCTTGTTACACCTTTGATTGCCAGATTAAAGAGCTCTCTAGTCTCAAACATATTCTCTTCTGCTGGGTACTTCCAGACTTGTGTCAGGTAACTATTCAAAGTGCTTTGCATTTACTTACAAAACAAGGTGCTTGGGGTTTTTTTGTGTTTTGTTTTTGTGGTTTTGTTTTTTCTCTTCTTTCAAAGTTCCTCAAACTTTTGTACTTTTTTGGATTCTTTTCATCACGTGTGACCTTGGAACTGGACACTGAGAACACTGGTATTCTTATTAAATCAAGGCAAGGTCCCATGTGAATGTGAAGCCAGCTTGTGTTGCTCTCTGTTCTCTTCTTTAGGGACTTCAAATGCAGAAAGCTTCCAGCTGATCCCACAACACTTTTCTACATAGTCCCAACTTGTGTATATATCTTTGTTCCTAGATGCACAAATCTTCATTTCATTGTACCAAATTTCAAGACTTCTGGAACAAATTCAGCCTACCAAGTGATTCATGCTGCCTTGGAGACATTTGTCTTCCTGCTGGGTTTTCTAGCCTCTTTAATTCTTATCTCTAAAGACTGTACACACTCTTCTAGGCCATCAATAAATACTGGGCTGCTGGTTTTCTGAAGGAAGACCTAGCATTGATCTGATGATTTGCCCTGGAAACCACTGAGGGTGGCCTCCACAGACCCTGAGGTGTATTCCCTACCATCTAAACTGTACCTTTGGATTCAAGGTTCACCCATCATCAGTACATCTACATGCCAGAATATCCCACAGCTTCTCACTGAACAATGACTGAGCTGGTTGATTGAATGGAAACCAGTGTTTGGACAGCCTGGGGTAGATGTGTGTGCACAAGTACTGCACCAACAGGAGTCTCTAATGTGACTGTGGCTTGCCTTGGACCTGGAAATTGCTCCCACAGTCTGTAAGACAGATGTAGGTTTTTTTAATTATGATTCAGGAAAGCAAAAGGTAGAGACTCTAAAGAAGGACAAGAGAGGCATACAAATAAGCTCTGACAAGTTTGTCTGGAAGAGAAACATCTCAATCTGAGTTTACAGCTACTAAGTTAAATATAAATGCAAATTTGGGGAAGGTAAGTGTGCAATGAGTGTACGTGTTGTGCCAGCAGGAGGAAGAGGACTGTAAGAGAACTAGCCTCACACAGGGTTAGGCATTCAAAGACTCCATCTGCAGTCAGCAGTGAAGCAGGTTCCTCCAGGGGCAGGTCCAGAGGTGGGGCTACAGTGGAAAATCACAATGGTGAAGAATTAAATCTGTAGAGCTGATCTCTCTCCAAGAAGGCAACCAGGAAACCCATGTGGTTTCATGGTGAGTGGGGGTGGGAGACTGTCCTACTGTCTGTTTGGTGTTACTTTTAGGGATTCTTCCAGAAGATGGAAGATGATGTATCTAGAAAGTTCCTCTTTAATTGCTTCTGCTATTGCACGATAAAGCAGCAACACCAACAGATCTTGTTGCAGCTTAGGGAACCGTATCAGAAAGAAGATGCAGTCCGATAGGATCCATCAGATCTCAAGGTGTTATGGTGAAGATGGAGGAAGGCTATTCGGGAGTAGCACACTGAAGTTCAAGAGACAACTGGCACAAGTTGTAAGGGAAATCCCAGCTGAATATGAAGAATATGTGAGGCATATTCTTTCCTGTGAGACAGGTCAAGCACTAGGCTAATGGCCCAAAGAAGTAGAGGGATCTTCACCCTTGCAGATCAAAAAATTCAACAGGGTAATGCCCCGAGCAACCTGACTTGGCTTTGAAGTTGGCCCTACTTTGCACAGAAGGTTGGACTGGCAACTACCCGAGGTGTCTAAACAAAATAATTTTGAGATTCTACAGCAGTTTCAGGAGCAGCTTTTCCAGCAGTCATCACAGTAATGGTACCAGCAAGGCCAGCAGTGTATTGAAGAGCAAACCGACTTACTTGTGCCTTACTCCGGATACTCATTACGTGTTCTGTTAGGCACATTGTGATCCTGGGCTGCTGTAGAAAATAGACTTAATGATGGACTCCAAAGCATCCTGATGCCACTTGATTCTCCAGTCCTGCAGCTGCTACTCCAAACGGAGAGCTCTGCGGCACGCTCAGCTTGCACAGTGAAGAGCTCCATCGCATTAAGAAATGCAAATGCCTGCTGAATTTGATGAAGAAACATTGTCTTTCCAGCTTCAAAATTCTGACATCCACCTTTCTGCTTTTGTATTAGGTCAGTCTGACTGCCGCTCCAAAACTATCACCTGAAGGTCTCTGGATCACCTCGGCATTGCCCAAGAATGGCTGGAACAGTTCAGCTCCCCCGAGGAAATGCAGGAAGCAGTTTGCCAACTAGAAAATAAAAAAAGAAAAACAGAAGCTGTTGATTTTCCTGAAATGGCCGCTAGCAGTGAAAGTTAATTTGTCATTGTTATATTTCAGAGTCTACATCCCTTTAGGTGAACATGAGCATTCCAAGGCAACCCCCCCCAGACAAACCTGGTTCCCAATTTTAAAATGTTCTAGCTACGTAAAGATTAAAACAATAACATTTGAAGCCTGCAAGCTTAAAAGCTGAAGCAATTGTGAGGGAAGACTCTGCAGCAGAGCAGGAAGCCCCGCTAATGATGTCAGTAAATTGTATCAGAAGGATTCGCTCATTTTGGGAAGAGAGATGTAATAGTACGGGCTATTCTCACTGGCACTAAACTCATTAGTTTGTTTACAGCATGCCTTCCTGCACTGCTCACTGAGATACTGGAAATCTTATTTTGCCTTTGATATTTTGAGTCAGAAAGAGCAGGGAGAAGTCAAAGATTCCAAGCAACATTTGATCCTTTCCATGGTTTTGTTTTCGTTTCTTTCTTTGTTTTTAACAAGGTGCTTGACTCCTAGTCAAGGCAGCACTGGGGAAATTCCTTGTTTCAGAGAAGGACTTGCTGATGCTGAGTGACATGATGCTGGGGACAGTGGTGGGAGGCCTGGGGAAAAGTGTTGATGGACAAAAGAAGGGGAAGGGAATATTTTGGTTGTGTGATTATTGTAGGGAGATGCCAGGGGCTGTGTGAGAGCTCTGTGCTATGCAGGAGCCTGCTGGAGAGCAAACTCCTCCTGAAGGCACCTGATGGCCAAGGGTGAGGCTTCAGATGGCCTCAGCTGAGAGGCACCAGGGTTGTGAGAGGCAGGACAGGGAGAGCTTTGGTTCTGTGGGGATAGACTGTGCCAAGCCCTGGCCAAGGAGTGGGAGCTGTCTGTGCCACATCCCAGCCTCCTGCTCTCTGCACCAGCTATGACACCTCTGAGGCAGGCAGGCAGCTCTGCCTGCACATCCTGCCACTGGGAAGCCTTATCTGCCTCCTTCAGCCTCTGGCTTGGTGCTCTCCCAGCACATCACAGCCTTCCCCATTTCTCATTCTGCCTTGACATGCCAGGCAGGAGTTGCCTCCCTCCCAACCACAGCAGCAGACAAGGAGCTTGTCTCCAACTGCAGGACTCACTGTCCTGGGAGCTGCCTCTGTGAGACGAAATTGCTTCCAGCCTTTTATTTAAACCTGGGTGCCTGGACAGGAATTTGGTAATTTTCCAGCACTTGGAAATAAATCTTCTGGCCCCTTCAGGTGCTCAAAACCAGTGGGAACTTGGACCTGAGGACAATGCAGGGAATGAGTGTCACTCTGTGGCAGTTGCCCACCCTTAAAGGGGGTCTTGTTGAACTGTGGCTCATTAAACCTGTATGAAAGAATCTCTGCGATGGACCCAGATGCCAAGTCCTCCAATCCCTCACCCTGGGAAGCTGAGCCCTTTTCACTGGGGGACGAGTGGAGCAAGTGACTGAAGCAACTCTGCCCATCCTATCAGCATGAAGATGACTTCTCTGCCCCTTGCCCAGGAGCCCTGGTACCTCTCTACACAGTCAACAGAAAGTTTACTATCATAATAAAATAAATCTCTGGGTTCTGTCAGGCCTGATGCCTGCTCTGTGGGAACTGGGGATGCCTGGAAAGTGCAGTTTTCATGTGGGTGAGCAGTTATTGCACAGCAGTCTGTGGAGTTCTCCTCCTGCTGGGACCTCCCAGCACTCCCAGCTCCAGCAACCCAGTCCTACTGTCTGCTCTGTGGTTTCTTGGTATACAAAGAACCTTTCTGCAATAGCTCTGGGGTGCCAGTCTGCTACCAGGGAAGGCGAGGGTGTTTACTGGAGTCTGTGGCACTAGCACAAGAAGACATTCCCACTTCTTCCAGTAATAAACACCGTCTGTGAGAGCGAGGACTCTGCTGCAGCCATCTCGCAGAGAATGACAGATTAAGAAGCAATGCAGGAAGGTAAATGGGATGAATTGAGTGACCTGGGTGAGCTGGAGAGGAAAGGCTCTACCTCTATCCCACTGGTACCTCCTGGCCCTTGAGAAGCTCCTGTTGGACAACCTGTGTCTGCAGCTGCTTCACACGAGCCCCCTGCACTAATGAATTTCATATTTCCTTGGTCTAGCACCACATTTCTCTTTGGCCTCCCTGATAAGCTTTCCTCAGGGTCGAGCTTGGGCAGAAAGACTTGCTCCCAGACTCCACTGTGGTTATGTGTGGCCATATAACAAAATCAGCTTGCAAGGTTACTCACTCATCTCATTATCCAAGCACAAACCCTCAGCAGACAAACAAGAAGCAAAATAAGGTTTATGTCTTATACAGAAAGCTTATTGCATCTCCTAAATTGGAATGAAATATCTCCAGGTGAAATACATTGCTGCTATTACAACAGTGTTCATAGTGGTATGGGAAAGGCTTCCACTGTAATGGTACCTGTAGGGCCAAGGGCCAGCCCAGTGTTGGCATCAGAAGAGCCAGAGCCTGCTATCCTGTGCCAGGGGTGGGCAGCATGACCTGCAGTGGTAGTGGGACATTATATTGGCAGATGGGTGATGGTTGCTTCTGTCACCTCAGCTGCACACTTGTGTGTCTGCCTCAGTTTCCCAATGGCTGCCTCTGAATGTCAGCACTTTCTCCCATGCCAGAAGTTAATGAGATCATGTTGGTACATGGCTTTGAACACAAATGTTTCTGCAACGTGTAAGTGCTAACTACTATTAGCAACTAACAGCAGTTCTCTTTTGGTACAGGGCTCTGCTGACTTTGCCTGAGGCCATTCCAACTCAGTGAAGCATCACCCTCAGCTGCACTACCTGTGCTGTGTGGCAGACCTCCACATCACCCAGCACACCTCATCTTGCTCTGGAAATCAGCTGGAGGTGGAGCTGCAAGTTTAGAATCAGGTGCCCGGCTGTATCTGGGCTGAGGGATGTTGGAGTAGGAGCTCAGGATAACTGGGAGATGGCATAGGCACCATCATTGGGCAGGAGGGTGAAGGAAAGCATCCCACCAGTAAGGTGGAACCAGCAGAGGCTGGCATATGCAGGCCCCAGACTCACAGCTCATGCTACATGGCTGCTCTGGGGAGGACAACATGGTCAATGCACTCTTGGCTGCTGATCCTGGACCAGGCTGCAGCATGGCCTGCAGACATCTGCATTGCAAAGCTGAGGTCAGAGTCATCCTCTAAGCAGTGCCAAGTGAACAACCAATGCTGCTCTCAGGGCACACTGCCTGCTTAACACCCACCTCCACCTCAGCAACCTTCCTGCTTGCCCTTCTTGTCATGCTCTTCTCTGTCCTTCCCCCTCGTGCTACCTGATCATCTCTGCACTGGATCCTGCCTGGAGACAGATGATGTGCTGGGCAGGAATGGCAAAGTTTATTAAGTTGGGGTGGGAAGCTCTAGCAGGCTGGGTTCACAATTAGGCTCCCAAAGGCAAGATCATAAAGCATTCCGACACTCGGGATACGGGGCTGATTACCAGCATCTTTCATCATTAAATATTAACACCAAGGCTGCTTAAAGGCCAGTGAAAGAATTATAGAATTTAATACCTATCACGCTCTATCAATAGGCCGGGAGAAATATGTTTCTTTTGCCTACTTTTTTTTTTCTTTTTTTTTTTTTTTTTTTAATGCTTCAATGTAAACTAGAAGACTGGCAAAATTAAACAGCACAATTCTTCGTTAGGAGCCACTGGGAATTGCAAACAGGGAGCACCAGGGATCAGACTTGTTTGATATGCTAGGAGAGCGAGCTCATTAAAACATCGGCATTGGTACCAGAAGGAGAGGAAATTAAAGCATGATTTAAGAAAAGAAATCCATCCATGGAGAGTGGTTCTGGCCCCCAGCACTGCCCTGTGTGGCTGGCTGCTCCCTGGGACCCCAGCCAACTGCTGCCTGGTGGCCTGGGCAGGAGGAGCATCTGTACCCATCTCTGCAAAACTACCCTGACTGTGCTGAGACACAGGACACGGTGTGAAATCCTTCCGTGTCCACCTACCCCTTCACCATTGGGTGCATGCAGGGTGTGATGGCAGAGACACTTGTCTGGGGTTCCCTATCATTGCTCATGCCTCCTTTACCCAGAGCAGGAAGCCCCAGAAAAAATCCTGGCAGCCCCATAAAAAAGGTTGTGCTTTGTTTTTGACAGGTTTGGGTTCTTTTGTTTTGGATTTTTTTCTTCCTTGCTTTGTGTTATTGTGCTAAATTGAATTAGGAAAAACACGCCTGGGTCAGGTAGCCCTTTTGGGATGGATGAACACAGTGCTTGTGCATTGGAAAGGGCAGGAGGGTTCAGCCAGAGCATTTTGCCACCAGGACTGTCCTGAAGCACAGTCATGAGCTGCAAATCCACCCCTCCCATAGTTGCAGAGCTCCTATAGCCGGACCACCTAGGGGTTGTGGGCTCTGGGGTGGAACTTGCCCACCATGTAGGAGAGTTCAGCACAGCCTAAACAGCTCAGAAAAAACTCACCATGTGCTAAACATCTCTGGGCTTGAAACCACCCCTCCCTTGCTCACAGTTACATCATCACCTTACTATACAAACTACTCTGGGTGTAGTGGCTGGGGGATGTGCTGGTACAGATGCATGTTTTGCATGAAGAAATGGGGACTTTTGAGGGTCCACAGCTGTCCTTCAGCAGCCCCCACACCACTGCTTTCCCCAGCTTCATCCTCACAACCCTCCTGTAACCCTCCTTCCCATCGTAGGCAGTAATGAGCTGTTCCTGCTGGTCCCTTGTCGTGGGCATGGCAGCAGAGCCGATCAATACAGCGATTGAGCAGCCTGAGCAAAGCCAACCGGGTGCCCTCCTACCCCTCCAGTAGCAAATGTCAAACCCACACAGCTTCTCCCACTGCCAGCGCAAGCACAACCAGGTCTCCAGCCAGGCTGAGATCTCCTCAGGCTGTCCTGCCCTCTGCTTTACCTCTGCTAGCCCTGCTGGTGGCTCAAAAAACAATATTTGATGCAGACAAGTCAATCTGCAAAGCTGCAGCTAAAATAGGAGCTGGGTCACTTAATATCTGTGAACTGGCACCTCCCTAAGGCTGCCCTGGTGTCAGAGCCTGGCTTTTCCCTGTAAAAAGATAACTCTGCCTCTGTATTTTCCTGGACAGGTACAGTGCCATGCTACTGAGATCGTGACAGCTGCAGCTGGACACGTGGCATCAATATGTTGTTATGCCTCCACCAGCTCAAGGATGGGATGCTACCACCCTGCTACTGAGGCTCTCCTGGCCCATGCCTCCCTTGCTGTATGGATAAAGATGTGCCAAAACATTTTGCTACACAAAAATCATTGCATTTTCCCTCAATAGTATTTTCTAAGAAGCATCAGGACTGGTTTGATTTGCAGAAGCCTTGATCAAGTCCTGGCCAGCAAGGTGCCCAGCCTGAAGCAGGAGGAGCAAAACCACCAGCAGAGCAGTAATCCTTCTAAACATTTTCCAAGCTTTGATTCCTTATAGTAACTCAGACAGCAGAGCTATTGGATCACGTTTGCTATTTAGTCATGGTCACACGATGGTGAGCATCATGTCAGTATAAACCAAAAATACTGGCTCATACCAGCCAGGAAATATCGATGTGCAAACTTTATACCTGCAGGCTTTGTGCCAGGTCACATATCACCTGTTCCCCCGCAGGCAGCATGAACCCGACGTAAAACCATACCCGTGTTACACGCTCCATATCACACACAACAGAAGCAGCTATCGTGTGCCTGAGCATCTTCTGGAATTGATTTTACAATACCCAGGCATGTGTCTTATGTGAATAAGATTCAAAAAATGCACAATTGCTCCCGTTGCAAAGGAAAAATCAGTGGGACCCTTGAATATGTGACTGTCCAGGAGTTTGTGGCTCTGGATCTCATTGCCTCGGGACATTTTCCCTGCAGGGAACAGGGAGAAAGACTCTAGGCTGGTTTGGTCTCTGTCTGCAAATACCAAGTCTGACTCTCCAACACAAACCAGAGCGGTTCAGGGCCTTGTGCAACTCCTGACAACCAGGCAGTGACCACCTGAACACACTCAAGTCATGATGTTTCCATGCTTCCTGCTCACACACAACTGGAAATAAGAGCATGTGAGATGCCCAAGGTCAGGGGCAACTGAGATTGGAGCTCAGGCACCTGCCTGGGTCACAGAGACTGGAAAAAGGGGTGCTCACAGGGTGTTAGTCCAGAGAAGCTGTAGGTATCTGCAGCTGGATACCCTTTATTCCTTAAAAAAATCTCTTCCCTACCCTCCTTTCCATGCTACTGCTGTCATCTCCATTTTCCCCTCTTTTCTCATTACTCCTCCCCATTAAGGCTTGATGGCACTGCTGCCCTCACCCTTGAGGTGCCAGACACCAAAGCTCTCCCCATCTCTAGGTGCTCACTAAGATCACCCAGCTGGCACAAAAATCACCCAAAAATCGTGAGAAACCACCTGCAGAGGCAGAAAGGCAAATCCAGACACGACTGACTCCAAGAAGCCTGATTCAAATAGCTAATTAGGTTCTCCCAGCCATTTGCTTTGCAGGAATAAGACCATATCCCACTCCATATTTCCTAATGAATGCCGCTCACTGTTTTCTAATGATTTGTTTAAGCAAGTTTTCAGTGTCTCCAGGCTGCAGCACCAGCACAGCCCCATGCAGCCCACCCCAGATGCTGGGGGAAGCTTTTGATACTCTCTCAAATTTACCTTTCCCTACTGGTATAGATGGGTTATTTAGTGTGTGTTTCCAAGCACAGTACTGCAAATTCTATCTCCCAGTGCCACACAAAACCATCTCCCCCCTTCCCAGGTTTACACTATTTAGACACACACAGATGGCTGTAACTTTTTTCTTCCATTTTTGAGCATCTCTTAGGGAATCTAAATAGGTGAGTTCATCTCTTTCCCAACCAGCACCACCCATCATGGCCCCACAAACTGATGTTGGGGCTCCAGACTCACGTTCCACATCCTGGGAGCTGCATTCCCATTACCCACAAGTACTCGGATCCCACAGAACATTTACAGATACAAACATTTCACCAGCTGCAGAAAGTTATACTGAACTCAAGAGGGCTGCCTATAAATAACATTATTCCTAGGAAGAAATATTAGGCGTATTTTGATCAAATCATCTATTTTAATTGTTATTTTCAAAGCCAGTCACTGCAGTGATTTTTCTTTGTATATTATGTTGTTTATTGCTTCTTGCTCCATTATCTCTTAGCTGTGTGGAGATAGAGGCTTTTTCTATCTGTGCTGCTGTTTTACTGGTGGCTAAGGTCACACTAACTTATGAGAATCTCTCAAATCACGTTTCGTTCTCTATATACATTTTAATACCCACACTTGACTTTTTCCAGTGTTTTATTCTTCTCCACTGCATGCATCTTTCCCCGGGGAATTGCCAGCATGGCAATAAATAACTGCTAATTCTATTCCCTGCTACTCACACCCCCTTCTTTATACAAATGTAATTTTTCACACATTTATTTGTATACTGCTTCTGAAGAACCTTTCTTTGAAAGAACTTAATCTTTTCCTAGTCACCCTTATTTTTTTCTCCTCTTCCCTTCCCTGGGATTGAAGGACCCCAATGACTTTGAGCTGACATTGATTTCACACCCCTCCCCGTTATTCTGCAGTGTGTTTTTTTTTTCCTCAGATACTTTTGCATGAGGTCCTTTTTTTTCTTTCACGCTGCCCACCTGTGGCTGTGCCATTAGCTTACACAGCTTCTTAGCCTGTTATTTTTTTTCTACCACAAGTCTTAAGAAATTCCAAGTCACCTCCTGCTATTCCATTTGGTGTAGAAGTTTTGTAAACCTTGGCTCCTTGAGTGCCCATACTGAAGTCACACTGGCTGCATCTTTTCTTCTTGCATCTCTCATTCGCAGCAGGGCTGTAGTCTGTTGTGACTTAATTACAACTCCTTTTAAGATTCCTCTGGGAGATGTGGCACTAGTGGATTTTAATATCCCACCCATGACAACACTGTCATTAGTATTATTATTTGTACTACTAGGATTAGTGCACTACGGGCAGAACGAGAGGCTCCATGCGGGTTGGGCACATCCCTGATTCAAGCGGTTCAAGCTAAAAAAGAAATCAAATGCAGGCAATAATTGAAGACAGAGGTGATTCGGCTGCATGCTGGAAGCTTGGTTTTCATTAATAAATTGCAACACAGTTCGAAGCTGATCTCCTGCTGACTCAAATGCTGATGGAGAGGAAGAGGTCTGGGAGGGGGGAAAAAAGAAGCTGGGGCCGCTACAGGAGGATGTTCCAGAGAGGAATGAGGTGGCAGATCCACCATGCCCAGCCATGGCTGGGGAATGCTGAGAGCCTGAGAGATGAGTTTTAAAGAGCATATTTCAATCAGAGTGACATTTCCTATGGCAAATGGGGTGCTGCCCTGTGCCTGTAGCCATGTCAGCGGAAGCACCTTGCAGCAAGGCTCACCATTGGAAGCTTCAATCATAGAATCATTTTGCTTGGAAGAGACCCTTAAAATAATGAAGTCAAACCATTTCCCCAGGTCACCACTAAACCATGTCCCTCAGCACCACATCTCTACAGCTTTGAAACCCCTCCAGGGATCACAGAGACTCCACCACTGCCCTGGGAAGCCTGGACAACTCTTTCTGTAAATAAATTTTGTCCTAACATCTAACTTAACTTGCCTGGTGCAACTTGAGTCCATTTCCTCTTATCCTGTCAGTCACACATGCTGCATGTAACCAGGGTGCTGCTCCCTCTAACTCTCTGGAGAGCACAAGTGGCCAAATGGCTTTCAGGGAATAAAAACATTCATGACATTGCCGGGGCACTTCTGTGTCACTCTGGCACTGCTCCTTCACCGGCCCCAGAGTTAAGAAAGCTGCTGCTCATAGCACGTTTGCACCTTAAAGCATTCAGAGTCATCCAGGTTTTCAGTCTATGAGTTTATAAAATAACAGAATGGACAAAACACACCTCTGTGAGCTGCATGTTAATCTCCATGCTCACCTAAGGGCATCTAAGCTGGAGTTAGAAGGATGTGTGTGCGTGCCCTGTGTTGCCTTGGTGCACCACGGCAGCTGTGAAGGAGCATCAGCTCTACAGGAACATATTGTGGATTTCCAGACCTGTGCCCACTGTTCAGCTGCTGCCCCCACCAAGCTCTGGAATGTCCAGAAATCCTGGGAAAATAGCCAAATTTCTTTTTTTACCAGACAATAGTTCTATTGAGGTGAAGATGTCCAAGGAAATCTTCCCGTGGGATAATTTGAGAGCAGTGAAGCAAGGCAGACTTGTACTGAGGTTGTCACCTTCTAACAAAAATCACTACCACACAAAGGGATTTTCAGCAGCAGAAAGAAGAAATGGAGAAAAATTCTACTTTGAACAATGCGGATGGTGCTATCATATCTCCAAGCAACAGTCACCAAAAATTAGGGACCAAGGTGCAGAGATGCCAAAGAATAAGAAATTCCATGAAGAGCCCTTCCATTTCTACAAGCAAAGAAAAATAAACGCAGTCAAAGATTAAATGCTGACTTTAAGAACCATTCATACGTACTTCAAGGAACAGCTCCAATATAGAAAACAAGAAAAGAACATTTCTGAGAACTTCAATTAAGTACAAGGTAACTTGGAAGCATTCCCATCCGTTCCTTAAATTTTCCAGACTATCTTTTCTCTTTCATTTTATGTACGGCTCTCAGAGCGGCTTTGCTACATCAAAGATACTTTTTGTCTCCTTTGTTCAAATGTATAAATTTGCCTACAAAAATTAGAAATATCATCAACAGTGAAAAATAATTTATTTGCAAAAGGAACTAACTTTTGTTTGAACTAGAGCTGGGAATTGAGATAATGTCTATGAATATGTGGAATGAATAGATGGAAGTATCTGAATTTATGGAAATACATGAATTCTCTTTCGCTGATAGAAAATTACAGTCAGGGCCCATTGCAAGGCAAATTAATATTCAACATAATCTTATTCCCACACAGGAACCCAAAGAGACAATTGATCTTGTTTCCACAAAAATCAATGGGAAAAACTCACCCAGTAGGTCTTTCAACAGAGGCTTGCAGCCAGCATGACACCCGAGCTAACGCAGATTCACACCTTCTGCCTGCGTCCAAGAAGCTTTGTTACTTCTCGGATTAGATTGGAATTTATGATCCCATGCCAGGTCCTTATTTTTCTGCTTTAAGTCACATACGTAAAGCTCTCCGGGAGCATCAGTAATTATGCTTATCACCCAGAGGTCACCTTTTTAGATGTATTTTCCAGATCTTCAATCTCCTTCTAAAGTAAGATGTTTTTCTTAATCAAGGTTGCCATGAGAGTCTCAGAACTTGCAGTCTCGCATGGAGGAATATTAGTGCTACCAGACATTATTTTTTATTTCTCTTTCAAATGCATTGATTTTTTATCTATTTTATTCCAAGAAGGAGCAGTGGCATCTATTTTACATTCAGAGTCTGCCTCAGGAGCTGTAATAACTAGAAGCACTGGATGCTCAAGCGATGCTCAAGCCAGTGAGCAGAGTTAGACCTGCAGTCAGTCCTGCCAGCTCAATGTCTTCAGCATCTGCTGAGAAAAGGGGGAAATATGGCATCTTGCAGCCTCCTGGGACAGCTGGGTAGTTAGGCCCAGAAGCCAGCATCTCTGGGCACGTATCAGGGACAATCAGCATTCCTCCCCAACGGGGTTGTTGTTGCTTATTTATTAATGTAGCAGTTAAAATCAAACCAGCGCGGGAGGGTATCGTAGTCAGCTACAGCCAAGAGAGGCATGCTACAGGCAGGCACCTTACTCCCTTGATATATGAGCAATCTCCACTTCTCAAGACAGATCCCAAGCTGCGTAACCCAGAGGAAAAAAGAGGCTTGGCAAAGATTTACACAATTCGACTTCTGCATGGTGGAGAGTGATGCTTGCATAAGAAGCACAGAGGAGAATGGGACTCTTCTGAATTGGGCAATGATGCTTACACAGGGACAAATCAATTTAGAAACTACTTGCAATGACCTGGGATTACAAAACAAACAACGGCAGTCACTTGCAAACTCACAGCAGCCTCTCATCCCAGCTTCTCCCCTGCCTCTCATCCTGGTTGAAAAACACACTGTGCTTTGTCATGGGAAGAGCCTGCTGCTGGCAAATCTTCATTCCCATGTCTGAGGTACTCTGTGTGGGGTCAGCAGCTGGGCAGAAATCTCAATATAGATACTATAAAATAAAAGTGTCAGGAAAAAAATAGTGCTTAAAGCACCAGCCTTGTTGTTTAGGGAAAATCAGGCTGGGATAAGACACTAAAATAACAGCTGCTTCTCTTCCTGATCTTTCCTACCAGGCATGGTTTGGCCACAGATCATAGCAAGCAGTACCTGACTGGTTTGAGGACCTTCTTGCTGTACCAGAAGGTTGTTTGGGCACACCAAGGGGTTGTGTCTCCTGCCTGGCTACCCAGTAGTGCCTCGGTGGTGGATGGGTGCCCACAGAAAGCTGCAGCTCAGTCTTGTGGACACAACAGATAAGAGAGGGTAACTCCAGGGGAGGTACCCAAACCTAAAAAAGAAAAATAAATAAAGGCAGAAGAACATGGGTTGCCCTAGAGCTTGAGAAAAAGCAAAATAGCAGGAATTTGAAAAAAGCAGCAGAGAAAAAGCAGACCTAGGATGAGAGTAGGGCACAAGCTCCAGCAGTCATTACTGATGCAGGCTCTAACTCAACATTACTTAGAGACTTGTGGCTTTAGAAAAGAAAGCACAAGTAATTAACATTTATCTGCTACTGGGTTGGCTCAGCTGAGAGCATTGGTTTTGCTGGTAGGGATTGTGTAGAGAGTGGAACAACCAGTACAGACAGAACTGGCTGAAGAGTGATGCAGGAGTTTAATATGGCTGGAGACAGGGAGCTGGCACTGTGGCTGCCCAATCTGATGTAGATGTGACAGGGAACTGTGAAGAGGGTGCATTGAGGACGTGCCTCCCCCTTCTGCCAAGATCACACCAGTGCTGCTGCCGAGGCCAGAGAGCCCCAGTCTTTCTGCTTCAAAAAAGGGGCAATCAAGGTCTTCTGTAGCATGACATGTCTGCTCCAGAGCCTCAGGACAAATGCAGAGGCAAGTTACAAGAATCAGGATAGTTCTCATTTACCTGGTACCAAAATCTTCTAAGTCTTACTCAAATGAGTGTCCAAGTTGTGCATGGGATGTATTAGAAGCAAGCCTGGGGTGGGTGCAATGTGCTTCAGATCTTGTAGATCTTGCCTGGGGACACTGAGCAGCCTAAAGGCTAATGAGCACCTATGCAACCCTCTCATTAACTCAGTCAGAAGCCCAGAGCATGATGTCTTAGACTGAAGGCCTCTGACATTCAACAAGAGCTGTTGTATAAGGAGAATGTGCTCTCTCCCTCAAGGGAGATAACCAGACTCATGACAGCTACTAAAAGACAGGACTTCAGAATAGAAGGATCTGGACCACCATGACTATCCTTATGCTGTGCTGTTGGGAAGAATGGGAAGACATGTTGGGGTGCTGATAATAAAAATCATGTTGTGGGTAAAAGAAGAAACGTTTAAGGACCTTCTGCAGATTTTTAGGCCCAGTTCTTAATAAACCCTGTTCGGTAGGTGGCGAGTCCATCCACATGGCCTAATATCTCAGCTATAGCCTTGTCTTGACCAGGGCAGACAGTCAAGTTTGAGACAGGCAGTGCCAATATACTTCTCAATGCAATTCTCTTGCATCTGTTCCCAAGCACAGATGTGGACTGGTCCCTTTAAGCAGATTGGAGCACATCCTGTCCTTGCTGCATCTCGCTCAGATGAATTTAAAGGTGTAAATCAGTGTCTATGCAGGTGCCAACCCGGGGTTTGGCAAATTGCACTGATTCACTTGCATAACCTGATTGAGGGGCTGCTGAGGTAGCTCTCATTTCTCACGAGGCCCCGAGATAAAATGTCACTCCATATTCCAGCTTCTCTCCACCCTCCTCCGACATTGGTGCTAAGTGGTGTGGGAGGCAGAAAATACGACATCATTTTTCTTTAAAAAGGGCATAAGGAACTGGAGACAAGGAAATGAGCTTCCCCGTGACGGGCAAATCAGAAGAAACTGTAATATACAACAAAATTAACAGGAGCCCAGGTAGATCTGGAAATACTGGGGCAGAGTCAACATGGCTTCTCCAGGGGAAGTCATATCTCATGAATCTCATAAATAGATTTCTTTGAAGGTGTCAACGTGGGTCCAGGCAAGGATTAAGCTGGCTGCTGCAGTTAAATTGCATTTTCCAAAAGTTACATTCAAGGTCTCTCACAAAAGGCACTTGGAGACACTGTGATGTTATGGAGTATGAGAGGAAGCCCCTCCACAGATTTTTAAGTGGCTAAAAACATGTAACCAAGTGAAGGATAACTGATGGGTGCTCGTGTTGGCCAAAGACCAGTCACCTGGTCCCTTGGAGCTGCATCCTGGGATCTGCACTGTGCAACATCCATCATTGATCTGGAAAAGTAGTGAATAATGAAGTGATGGTGTTTGCCTATGCGACAAAATTATTCAGGATCATGAAATCTAACACTGACAGAGAAAAGCTCTGGAGGATCTTCTGAGACTGAGTTACTGACAATAAAACAGAAGATGAAATTCAGTGTAAATAAATGTGAGGTAATGTCAGTGAAGGTGAAAAAAAATAATCCAAAATGGCAACCAAGTTTAAACATAGAACCATTAGCTCTGAATTAGCCACCACTGCTCAAATAATTTATAGAGCAAAGTGAAAAATCCCCAAAGAAAACTGCCGAGACCTGGGCCTGGTCAAAAAACAAGGAGGATGTTGGGCATCGCTCGAAAGAGCAGTAACAGCACAGGAATTGTCATAATAACCAGCATGGACCACAGTCCATCTTTAATTTGAATACTGAATGTCTGTCAATCCTCATCTCATAAAGGACACAGGAGCAAAACCAACCAAAAAACCCAAGGGAAAAGGCTGACCCAGTGATACTCCTGTTGCTGAGAGACTGAACAGACCAAGGCTACTCAGCTGTGATAAAACATGGAAGGCTATACCAAGTCTTTTGGAGAAAGAAATTGGAGATGGTGACTCCTTCCTTCTGACATTACAATAAGAAATGAAAGTTTTGGGAAACAGATTTTAAAAATATGATCCTGAAGCACTTTTTACACACAGGGATTTGTGGACATCAAAGATGTGTGTCATGTTCAAGGTGGACAAGCCTGACCTGTTAGCTGCTGGTTGCCACCATGCCAGAATTACTCAGGGCTGGGCTGTTTTTCACTCACTGATGTGCTTCATGTCACTGGTCACTGTTTTAGGCACTTCACCAGGATCTGCAGATACCTGGTCTGTCTCTATATGGCGGTTTTGCTGTCTTCATAGTGATTAACCCAGGACTCTTTGATGGGTGTCCAAGGTTAGGCCACATCAGAACCCATTTGCTGGTCACTCTGCCTAAAATGAGGGGTTATCAGGCTCAGAGAGAGCAACTCAGATGCTCTTCTGTATTCATCTCTCAAAGCAGAGCTGAAGCCCATCTGGCCCCGGCAGAAATGTTATAGCAGTCTTACTTCAAGTTCAAATCTAATACAATGCAGGAGAATGCAGCTGAGTAGCACAGCAAAGGAAATCTTTACCTTCTCCTGCACATACAGCAAAGAGAAGAAAAAAAAAAAAAGGATATATTTTTCATAAAGACCAGAATTATTCAAACACAAAAGTGCTATTGGAGCTGGGTCTATAGACAAAAACTCAGAGAAAAGATGAAAGCACGTGCTGTAGAGCACTGAAAGGATGCACAATGAGAGGCCACCTTTGCTGCCCTGTCTCTGGAGGCCAAGCAGGAGGGACCACTACCAGTCCTTCTCACCACTGAATTCCAAAGCGCTTATTTCTCTCCAGGATGCTGACGTAGCACTCAGCTCCCTTCTGTTTGGCTCTCCTGTATGCACTGTTGAATTCCTTCCTTTCTTCTTTTTTGCCTTTTAAATTTTTTTTTCTATTTTTTTTATTCCTCCTCTCCAGAGAGACACAATTAGAAATAAGCCGTCAGAGCAAAATAACCAAAACTCACATTCTGTCTAAAAGTCTATTTCAAGAAGAAAGAAGAGAGCGTGTGAAGAAAACGCTCACCAGTGAGGTTCGACATCAAAAGAATGTTTTGCATGGACTAAATAGAAGTATTCATTTTTCATACATGCACAGATTCACAGTGACACCGGTTAGACTCTCATACGAGCACACTTTGTTTACTTAAAAGCTTGAAGGAAGGGAAAATGTCACAAACGCTCATGTAAGCCTGCATGTGCACCAATCGGACACCTCCAGCATGGCTGTTTGTACAAGCAAAGATCTCCCAATAGGCCGAGAAGCGTTCGCATAAATCATCTGCCCAATCATTTAAGAGAATGAATAATTCATAGGAAGGCAAATGTGTTCACAAGCATTTCATATGAAGAGCCAGGAGCTACGTTCAAGGAATGGATTTGCTGTTTGCTGTCTCTGTGAACCTGAACATGGTTTGTCTTGCTTCTTGACTTTCATAAGCCTTGAGCAATTCTGCAGCACCATCCCTCCAAATGTCACTGGTTGTCACCCATCCCAAGCTCCTCGTCCACTCCCTGTCCCGAGAGGGAAACTCCACTGTCTCCCACAAGTGGTGGTTCTAGTTAGTAAGGCACAGCTAAATTGCTTAATCCAAGTAATTTCATTTCCTTTTCATTTCTTATCTATTGAGGCTGGTGATGGAGGCAGAGAACTGGCTTGCTTGAGCTGTAGAGTTCACAAAGACTCGCGTCAGTTCACGGCCAGAGTACGTCCATGCTCTGCCCTGGGGTTTCTCTGTTTCTCCAGCCGTGAAATGCTGACAAAGATACTGTGCAACTGGGAAGTTCTTTTGAAATCTAAGTGGAACATGGGCTTTATATCAGACAAGCTCTACTTCTATTCCCCAGTTCTAGTTCAACCCAAAAGCAGTGCTGGACAAAGAGAAAGACAGATACAAAATACAAATAGGAACAAAAAGGTTTCCTATAGATATATATCTGTCCTCAAATAAAATTGCTGTGCAGCCTCAAATAATACTGCATGCTCAGCTATCAGCAATGCTTCCCAGGACCCACTTACAGGATCATTCCTAAATCTTTTGAGGAAGTATTGCCTAGAGAAGTATGTTCATCCTGCAGTCACCCAACACCCATTTCTAGAAAGCAAAACTGCCTTTCTGCTAAGAAAACTCTCTTCTGAAGAGATGTGGCTTCTCTAGAACATCTCAGACCCAGTCCTACCCTTGGACTGCAGGAGAAAGATGCACCCCTTGCCCTCACTCAGGACAATGATCTTCATGAATCTAAAAGCTGCACTTGTCCTGCTGTCCATCTACATGACCAGCTGCTGATGCATCGTGAGGACGCTTCTCTCTCCATGTCTACTCCCTGATGTTCAGAAACACTAATTACACCAAGAGCTGATGAAATATGATTACATTTTTCTCTCCATTAAACATGATAGAGAGCCATAATTCACACATATAAAATTGTTTTATTCCTTTTTCCTGTTTGCTTTGGAATTATTTCATGGTCTCGACAATGTAGGTTTTAGTGATGCTGTCTCTTCTGCAGAGCCAGTCAGCCGCCAGCACCCTGCAATTTTAATGATCTAATCCGACAGCCAGCATGCTTTAATTTAAAGTTTTATTAACGACCACTTTCTACCCTCAAAGACTATATTAAAATTTGTTAATGGAATTGGAGATTATAAATGCCCCACTGCAAGGCCCACTTGTGCTGTTCTGCACCACCCCCTTTAGAATTCAGAGCAATCCTATTAACTCTTCTTTATGTTTTGTATAGGTCATTTTGATTGCAGTTTTTTTGTGTACTTGCCTTATGAGATAGAGTTCCCCAAATCTAAGCATTTGAAAGAATATAATTTTACAAAAGATCACATATTTCAGATTCATTATCCTTCAATGGTGAGCTTAAAATTTAATTTCTTTGACTTACTGCAAATTTTTTTTAATCTACTAGGGGGAATAAAAATGAATTCCATGGGCAGTGTCAGAACTTGTGACAGAAGTGACAGAACCCACCCCAACTGCTTTTTAAAAAAGGAGAGGAAGAAGAGGGAGGAGGATGCAAGGATACAGACTGTTCACAGGTGTAGAGGTGCAGGATCAGGGCAACCCATTGTCCTCTACACTCTGGGAAGCATGAAGCTCTTTGCACAGAACAGGTCACATTTTCACACACCCTGTTACCACACGAAGGCTGCCTCTGTTAACCTGGTCTTTGAATGGACATCTTGAGACTCCTCTCTAGGTCTCACAGGCTGCACTTGTGAGTCAGGGCCCCACGTTCAACATGCCATGAAAGGCATCCCCCACCCCATTATTTATTTTATTTAAGAAGTCCATAAAGCATCACCAGTCTCCAAATCACCACAGACCCCAGCACCAATGGTCATTGTTTGCCTCAGGAAATACACTATTAATCATTTGTTGTATAGACTTAATTTCTCACAATTCTCTCCTCTTTATTTTCTGTCCCTATTGTTCCTTTCTCCTGCTTAAAACATTTCAGCCACCCAGTGAAAAGGCAGAAACAACATCAGGTTCTCAAGAAACCAAACAATCAATCAGTTCACCAGCTTCACAATAGGACTCAATGGGAGCAGCAGGGCAGCTGCCTGTTGTTTGAATATCACTCACCCAAAAGGCTTGGCCAGTGTACAGAAAAAGCAGTTATTCACAGGAAAAAGAGGTAGGTGAAGGACACAGAGGGGGATTTCTAAAGTGGAAATTTTTACATTAGAGAAGTTTACACTTGAGCTACTCATCTGGTCTCCTTTTACAGTTGATGAAAAGACATTGAAACGTGGGGTGCAACTCATCTGACGCATTTGAAATACCAACCCTAGGACAAAACGAACCAGCCATGCTGTGAAGTGGCCATTTCCCTCCAACCTCCCCTAAAAATAGACTGAACAGTGGAGTAGGGTTCAGTACAGACCTCTAAAGTCAAGGAAAACATAGTCTCCTCTCTGTAGGGAGTGCCATAGTCAGATCCCCAAGGAAGGGGTTTTCCCAGCTGGCAGGTAAATACTCCTTCCCCTTCCCCTGGATGCTCCAAGCTCTGTATACCAACTGAGCCTAATCAGTGGCAGGGAAGAGCACTGGACTAGATGAAGCACCTGGGAATCACACAACCCCCTTTACAGCAGAGATAAAAGATTTATTGCTTTCCTACCTCCTTCATGACTGTGACAGCCCAAGGTGCCAGACAAATCAGGGTTGCTGGTGGGTGGTCAGTTCTCCATCTTCCCTTCCTTAGCTTCACATCCGTGCTTCATACTGTTTCTCTTTACTTAAGCCTTTTATACTGCTGATAAGTTCCCCTACCACTGTAGCATCTACATACTCAGTCCATGGATGGCTTTTCCCCATCCCCACCTCTCTACCCTCAATGCTCTTGCAAATCACAGCAGCAGACTCATAGCCCTCCTCACTTCTCCCATTTTATACTGAAAAATACTTGCAAACTGTTATCACCTGTGCAATGTGAGGCCTCCAAACTCACCTGTGACAGGATAAGGCTCCGATTATTGAGGCACCCTTCACTCATGTTGCTAGTGGGTGGGATTTTCCCATCCCTAGGTCCTGTTCTAAATTTGCCCCTCACAAAGTCAAGACGACCTTCCTTCTGTTGACAGTGCTTTTGGTTTCATGCAGGTTATGTATCAGGGATGTGCAGCCCATGTTCACAGTGGAAATGTAGAGAAAAATCACCTGGACCTCCACCTTGTGATGCTATGTGACCTGAAATCAATGACACCAAAACACTCCATGGTGGGACACACACTGGGTGGGTTATTTCTCATTTCAATGACCTAATGTTCCTCTGTATTCCTTCTTGATACCAACTCCCCCACCAGCCCTTGCAATACCATCCCACCACTGGATCCAACCTGTTTCTGCTCTGTAACCTTGCCCCCTTCGGGCTGGCAGCCTGGTAGTAGGGAAGATGGAGCAGATCAGCACATCAGGAGCACAGTGCATCAGCCTCATCATCCCAGCTTGCACATGCCAGAGCTTGTGCTGTGATTTAATGTTCTCACCTATGCTTACAGGCTACATTAAATCAGTATATTGGTTTCGTTTTCCAGCTCCTTACACACCACCCAACCAAACAATAGCACGTGACTACAGAACTCAAGTCAAGGCGACGTGGATTGTGAGCACACAGTTCAGAATTTATCTTTTGTGAATATTTGTGTATTAAAGTTACAGATTTGCTTTTTCACCATATTTGCAATAGCACTGCTCAAATATTTGTGGAGACTGAATGCAGCCTAATTGAAATTCAGTTGAATTCAAATTAATATTCATGATTTTTTTTTTTTCCCTTCTCTTTCCACTCTTCAGTCAGCTCTAAGAAGCAGCAGCTTCCTGCTGTGGAGGGGGCAGCTGTAAGCTGGTAGACTCCTGTAAGGGTGAAAAGTTTGGCAATCCAATTTGAATTTCTGGAAGCAGCCACGCACTGGATGTCACCGCTATCTACATCATCTGCATGCACTGACAGGCAGGTCTCCAGCTCCATCAGTTTACTTCTGTGTCGGGAGGGTGCTGATGGTTGGAGAATTGTAGCACCTCACTCTGCACCACTGCTCGCGCCACCTGCTCCTTTCTCCTTGGCACCCAGCTCCTGTCACAGTGGCAGTTGATGGCTCCAACTCATGGCGCCCTGCTTTTGCCAGGCTGCCCTCCAAGCAGCAGCCAGCCTCCTGCTAACTGAGCCCCCTCTGTCACCCACAGGGCAGCTGGGACTTCTCCAGGAGGGAAGAGCAAAGAAACTGCAGCTTTCTGGGAGTGGAGAGAGATTTGGGGATGTTGTTTATTTGTAGTTGTGCAGGAGCAGGGCTGAGCTCGCCGAGACTCCAAGCCTGTCAATTGTTTTCGTGATCATAGATCCTGTGATTCCTATCAAAGGTGAGCTGGTATTTTTAGCAGAATGTGATGAAAGCCCACACCTCTATAAAGCATCATTTCCAGACCTTATCCACTTTCCCATGTCTCATCAGACTGCTGCTCTCTGTCTGCCACTAAGGAAATCTTGCATCAGGAGATGCGAGATGCCTGGCACAGTAAAACCTTTCACCAGTCACCCAGGAAACATAAGACATTTTTCTTCTTCTTTGGAAAAAAATGTTGAAATTAAACTGGAAGCATTACATGGGTGCAGGTCTACCCAGATAAACTCACAGACTGTCAGGATGCAGATGTTCCTGTGGACTATTACTGCTCACATGCTTTTCTGAGCATCCCAGGTAGTCTGAAAGTGCTTTTCGTCAGGAATTTATGATCCCCAGTAAAGCACTAAGATGGAAATATTATAAACTACACATTTAACAAGAAAAATACAGGTATGGCAAAAAAATACCTTAGAGGCACTGAAAAGCTTTGAAAGATCTTGGAATCATCTCGGATGATCTTTTTTTTCCAGAGATGGGCTTTTACTAGCACTGAGTCAGTATATAGTCACAAATAGTGTTTGTTTTCCTCTGGATTTTTAATCTTTTATATGCCTCGTGGCTGTAACACCTAAAGGAAATGGAGGCAGGTACAGCAGCAAGTCTGCTTGTCTGCTCAGGTACAGGATAGGCAACAGACCTAAGGCAGGAGTCCTTGTAGCAAAGAGACTTTACGACTCCCAAGTGCAGTATCCCTTCCCCGCCTTAGCAAGGAGAAAACCATAAGATAAATTTATCACACCTCTAAATACCAGTGTAGCTGAACACGGCTTTTAAAAAGTCACCATAGTGCTCCAGCCCCAACCATGCCTCGATGGTGTATCATTGCCACAAATCATGGTTAGAGTGTCCCAAGCCCCATGTTTGCATTTCCATACCTTAGCACGTTGCTGGAGATAACTGTAATGTTGTAAAACTCAACATTAAATACAAAACAAAAGTGCAAAGAACAGTTGAGGGGAAAGGGATGGCCAGGATTTAGAAAAATATCCTCTTTTCAGTGCTGTGATTTTATAACAAGGTTTTATGTTTGAGTGGAGAGTTTCCATTCTGGTTGTATCTCATAAAAAGTCATTGTCTGAACTGGAGCACAGGCACTGTTGGGATGCATCAGCTGAGGGATCCTTCTAAGCCAGAAAACTCTCTCTGGCATCAAATGCGTCAGGGAAATGTGCAGGACTTCTAAAGTTAGAGGTGGCTTTTCACCACACTCATTTTTCTTCTCACTCCTCAAAAGTCTGGATGCAGGGTTAGGATGGTGGCAGCATCACCATGGTAAATTGTCACAAGGTGAAAAGAGACAACAGTCCTGGGAAAAGCAATCATCTGGAATATGTTTGCCATCATCTCACTAGCTGGACATTTAGTCTTTCTCTACAGCCAGAGACATCTGGGGGAAGACTCTTATGGTCAGGATGTAATTCAGCCTAGAAGGGACCCCTGTGTGTCACCTAGCCCAACTCCATCCCACCTTTCTTAGACGCCTTTCCTGTCCACCTCAGGGTAGAAGGAAAAGCCACAGAAGGCACAGCAAGCCATCTTTTAAGAAGCAAACTCAAGGGGAATTGAATCATGCTGTGTGCTGTGCCATAATGTATGTGCACAAAGGGTTGAGCAGGCAGTCTTACATCTGAATAATTTTTCTGCCTCAATACATTTTCTATATTCCCACTTTAGTGAGTGTTCCTTCTCCTCTGGGGAAATCTCTACAGGAGTGCCAGGCAGAAGGTGTAAGACTGAGACGTCTCCTAAGCTGCTGCCACTGCCTGATCTCCATGATCCCGAACTCCTGTAAACGGAAAGGGACCAAGAAAGGGTAGAAGGTGTTAGAGAAGAGCAATCCAAGGTAAGATGGTTTCCTCCCATGCCCATGGACACTCAACATCACCAGGAGGGATTGCAACCAACAGGAGCTTTACCATCCTGTGCACACTGACCATTTCACTCATGTCTCTGGTACCGAGACAAGGTTCACCAGGCAGCAGCTGCTGGAGTTCTCAGTGTTTCCTTACAAAATACAGGCACAGTTACTGCTGCTGCTGCTCTCCAGCCCTCTGAGCCTGCACTTGCTTTGGCAGGGAGATGAATACTGTTTCAGCTCACCCAGCAGCTCAGCCACTGTATTATTAGGTTTCTTCAAAACCCCTGAATGTCCCATCTAGACCCAGTGACTTAATATTTTTTAAATTACCTATTTGCACCAGCGCCTCTTCATTTGATACCTTAATCCTTAATAGCAACTCACCTTTATTACCAGAAAAGAGCAAGTCAAGAGCAGATTTCTCCCAACATCCCCTGAGGTGAGAACTTATGAAATGAAATCATTTCACTTCTCAGCTGTGTCCTCATCTTCCTTAATTGTTCCTTTTAACTCCTGGGGAGCCAGCAGACCTGTCTTGTTCCTTTGCAGGCTTTCCTGTTCCTGGCAGACTTGAATTATCTATTGTTTGTTTTCATTCCTACCAAGACTTGTTATTTTTTGCTGGCTTCCTGTTTCCCTTCTTTCATGCTGTATTTTTTGCCCCTGTTTATTGACCTCATGAAGGTTGGATTTCCATTTTTTGAAGGACCATTGTGTGGCCCAAACACCTTCCTGAACCCTGCCATTTACCTGCCTTCTCTCCTGCCTTCCTTCCCTGCTCACTGATCAGACCCGCTCAGGCAACTTGAGACCCTTTGGTATTGTCAGGTCCTGGTATAGCTCAGCATATGCTGAAATCTCATTAATAGTAATTAAAGTTGAACATGTGGTTAAGTGCTTTGCAGAAGGTAGCTGGTTTGCCGTGTCACTCCTTAAAGAGCATCCATGCCAAATTCTGGGATTTTAATCTCTTTACTTTTGACTCTTGACGCTGTCGGGCGGCTGCCTCGTTTTGTTGAAATCTCTCCGTCTAAAGGTTAGCATCGCTGTGATAGGATTTGATCCTCTTCTCTCCCAAGGATGATGAACATAATTACATTCTTAACAAGTGAATTAATTTACAGCATGATTTCTCGAACAATGAGAGCTCTCCCCGCAAACGTTCTGGAAGTGTCGCCGAGCTGATCGTTGCACGGGAGCCTGCCCCGTGCTTCTCAATAAGTGAATCTTCTCCGTTCTATTTCATGCCTTATTGGGACTTTAAAAATTATGTCTTCTTCATCTATTGATGACAGTGGCCTCTTGGGTGTAAATTGAAGCAATTATGAAGGATCATGCAAATTAATCAATTATTTTCAGATTATTACATTCAAGGAGTAGTCTTGCTCTTCGATTTAGTTAAACTCTGCCTCTGAGTCAATTTTCAAACCTCCAAATTAAGCTATTTATTAGCTAAGAAGATCTGAAAAAAAAAAAAAAAGTTAAACTCAGGAATTAGATGGCAGAAGGGGTCATTTTAAAAGGGGTTTAACTCATCAGCTGTGATATTTAAGAACATACAGAAGTGCCAGCCCTGACTCCAGCCCAAGTGGGATGTCTGGGATCATGTAAAACACAATTACATAATCCTGGTGCAGCAAACAACTCTCAGCTCGGCCATGACACTGCAGTTGCAGCAGTTTAATGGGTGCTGCTGGGAGGTGAAGGACAGAGGGATTCCAAGGGGATGTGCTGCACTGGGATTGTTGGGGGAGAGATGATCTCTGCTCCTGCTTGCCTTGGGTAGATGCTTTGGGAACCCATCCTTGTCCTCAACTCCGGAGTTTCAGCTGCCAAAAGCTTATGAAGAAGGTGGGACCAAGTCTGCACCCCCAGGGAGCACTGGGCTGTGGATGGGACCCCCTCAAAAAGCCACAGATGCTCCTGTCCCAGCTCTTCTCTGCAGCTTTAATTGGCCATCCATAATGGATTACCACGGCTCTTCCAGACTGGCCCAATTAATGCAAATACTGATGATAGCTAAGAGGAAATAAAATGAGAATTAGGAGGCGAGCTGAGGGGCTCCTCATGCATGATCTCAGCCCCATGGAAGCTTGGCAGGCAGGGGCAGGCAGCACTGCCAGGGAAGCTGCCCGAGAGGCTCTGCCCATGGTAGGGCAAAGCCCACTGCTTGCCCAAACTTCTGTCTTCTGCCCACCACTCAGACAGAGGGGTTACAGGGTGGCTGAAGGCTTTTGAGTTTTAATTTAAGTGATTCTAAACCAGCTTTGGGTTTATAGCTAATAAGACATTAGTATGCTAATTAAATTATCCATGGAGTGGTATAAAGAGGCCTTCCTGAAGTTTAATGGCTGTGTAAAAGGTAACTCTACTTGTGATGTAATTAATTCATGGAACAATAAATGTAAAATTAGATTCTTATTAATATTGGAGAGGCTTTTCCTGCATTAGGAATTAGGTGGGGGGAACTGGTCATTTTTGCTTTCAACGTGGGAGAAAGGAGATGGCAGCTCCTGACTGCAAAGCACCTCTACCCTTGACAGCATCCTTTCGTCCATGTCCTCTCCATCCTGGTCACTAGAACCAGGAGAGGATTTGCTTCCTAGGGAAGGCTTCCACAACCCACAGGCTTCCTCTTAGTATCACACAGGGCAAAAGGAAGCACCCACGCAATGAGCATTCCAATGCTTGCTGTCCTGGGACTGCAAAGATGTAGGACAATTAATTTTTTAAGAGCAATAGGACAGAAAAGCTTCCTTGGAAAAAACAAACCCTGCCTTGGACTCAAGTGACCAGGAATAAAAAAAAAAACCAAAACCAAAACAACTTCCTCAGGTCCATGAAGTCTTTCAAGTACAGAGAGGGATGCAAACCTGTATTTCTTTGCTGAAAAAAAATAGGTATGACCTCACAGCTCCATGAAACCTCAGAGGAGCTGCTGTGCCT
>VYZU01040899.1:25386-51660 GCA_013401355.1 Ceyx cyanopectus | reverse complement strand
CCTAAACATACAAAAGTTATTTTGGTCTATACCGGCAAAATTTCATTCTTCTTCCTTTAGAACAAACCACTGTCCTTCCATCTCCCTTCACATGTGTGCTCTGTATCTACCCTGTCTGCACCAGTGCTGCTCCCTTTCCTCTACCCTTTCATCTATCAAGTCCCTCCTCATAGTTTCTCAGATCTTCTCTTAATCCTGTTATTTTTCCACACATCATGATGATATCTGTGAGGGTTGCTACAGGACCACCTTCTTTCTCATTTCAGATAGGAAGAAGAAAGAAGAAAATAAATCCCTTTGCTCAAATGCCAGAGACAAAATAAAACCAGGGCTGACTTCTTTCCTAATTTCTTTTCATTGCTTTATAATAACGGTATCAGCTTCTAAAGTGTGCACACAAAAGAAAAACAGGTTTAATTGTTGTTTCCTAGATAGGGCAGAGGAAAATGTGACTATTCAGAGATTGAAGCTCTTGAAATTCAAGTGATGCTCTCTCATATGATATTGAAAAACTGGCTCAAACCAGTTATTCACAAGAAAGACATAAGATTTGTCAGCATCCAGGTAAAAACATCCTTTGCTATCAGTNAAGGCTTGCTAAAAAGCACATGAAGGCTATGACAAAGTTCAGAGTCCAGAATTCATGAGTTCACAGAACCACCTTCCTGCTTTATTTGATAAAGGTTATGACTGTTTAAATTTGGCCTTGATAGTTTCTCTTTTTTGCTGTAACCTTATATAAAAGAAGTCCTAAAATTCACACTGACTAACTGCTTTCAAACACTTTTTGCTACTTCAGGTGATCAGTTGCCCTAGTTCCATTGATGTAAGTGCATGATTTTGACATGAAGCATGAAATGCTTCAGGAAAATTGCTGAAAATGTAGGTGTAGCTGACCCCATCTCATTGGTCTATTCATTATGCAGGAAGAGGAAATTTGGGGATAGGAGAATTGAAACTAGGTAAAATCTTGGACAAAGATATTAAAAAACCTTATTCTGTCTGTTAAATAAAATCTCCAGAAGACTGCTACTGTTTCAGTCAATAAAATAGCCTGGGTATAGTGATCATTAGAATTGGCCTTTAAAGATCATCATGGCCTTGAGAGAAGCAGGTAATGCGGAATGTTCTTCATAATACTATGAATTGAGTTGGAGAAGCTATTTTTAGTCAGCAATTTTATATTTGGATTTTCAATTTAAACTAGTGGGAAATATGAAGAGCTGAAAATATTGCTTTAATATCTCCCCAGCTGTGGACTTCTTGTGATAAGATGGAAAATACTAATACCACCTTATCTGTATGCAGCTGCCTTTGTCCCAGAGGATCCTAGGACATTGTCAAGCTATTCATAAAGAAAAGTATATTCACTCAATCATAGATTGTGACAATCAGATCTTGGTCAGCAATACAAAACCAGTTATAAAAAGCGACTAAACAAGGACATTTGGAGCACTAATCTCATATGCAAACCACTATGCTTAAAGTGTATGATTACACAACCCTTAAAGTCACTGATTTAATCATTCTGCAGTTGAATTTGGCTAGTTAGTGACACCAGAAAGGGAACAAAAGTGGAGCCTTTCCTGAGATGGTAGAGGATGCCAAGTACAGCATTGCGTGTCAAAGGTAATTTTTCATTTGAACGTTCCTAAACAAGAATGTGCAAGAGAGCTGTGAAGGATATTCAAGACTGTGAAGGGATCACTATATAACAATTCCACAGTGGGGCTCATGTTACTAATTAATGTTATGTAATTAATAACCATGTTAGTTAGTTATTTAGAAAACAAATTATTTCTTACTGAATCAAGATCTTCTCTGAAGACCTACATCCACAGTACACCTCATTTTAATGAAATGTTATGAGAATTAAGTTTGGAAATAAAAATATTTTGACCATGCAAACTTCCTCTTTCATACCTGTTGCATAAGTTAAAAATTAAGATTGATTCTCCATTTTCTATTTGCTCAGTCTACTGTTTCAGCTGACCTGTAATCCTTTCCTGCTCCAGCAGTAATGGAACCATGAAAGGCTACATGTTTGCATGCGTGATGGACTCAACAATTACAAAGCACAGTACATCAAGAAATTGTCCCAAAAAGCACAAACATTGTATTATGGATACAATTTTTTCTTTGGATGCTCCTTTGCCCAGCACCAGTTCATGTAAAGCTATCAACTAGCATCCCAAACAACCCTAAACATACAAAAGTTATTTTGGTCTATACCGGCAAAATTTCATTCTTCTTCCTTTAGAACAAACCACTGTCCTTCCATCTCCCTTCACATGTGTGCTCTGTATCTACCCTGTCTGCACCAGTGCTGCTCCCTTTCCTCTACCCTTTCATCTATCAAGTCCCTCCTCATAGTTTCTCAGATCTTCTCTTAATCCTGTTATTTTTCCACACATCATGATGATATCTGTGAGGGTTGCTACAGGACCACCTTCTTTCTCATTTCAGATAGGAAGAAGAAAGAAGAAAATAAATCCCTTTGCTCAAATGCCAGAGACAAAATAAAACCAGGGCTGACTTCTTTCCTAATTTCTTTTCATTGCTTTATAATAACGGTATCAGCTTCTAAAGTGTGCACACAAAAGAAAAACAGGTTTAATTGTTGTTTCCTAGATAGGGCAGAGGAAAATGTGACTATTCAGAGATTGAAGCTCTTGAAATTCAAGTGATGCTCTCTCATATGATATTGAAAAACTGGCTCAAACCAGTTATTCACAAGAAAGACATAAGATTTGTCAGCATCCAGGTAAAAACATCCTTTGCTATCAGTAGCATCAGAAATCCATTGCCTGGATACCCACTGTGTTTGCTGTTGTTATCTTCATTGCTTTGCCTTGAAGACCTGGTCGAGGTCAGGTTGGAACCAGCAAGTAGCAGAAGACAGGTTTGAATTTACCAGTGAGGAAAAACACAACCTCTAGCCCAAGAGACCTCAGTCAGGCTTGGTGAGGGAGGTCAACAAGTGCAGGTGCTTTGAGAGCTATACCTAATGTCCCAGAAATGTCCAGCAGCAGCTTGGCTAAGCAACCCCAAAGCTGTGAAAAGACAGAGGTCAGAATCAGCTGTAGTATTTTTCCTTGCCACACCTACCAAGATCGGTGATGAAAGACCTCAAGTCATGTCTCCCCAAGATTCTTTAACCCCAGCCATAAGAATCATAGTCCACATTTGTGTTTGTGTGTGTTTGCATACATGGGTGTGTCTGTGTGTTTCCCCTTGGGTCCTGCATATTTTTCCCCTCTAATTTGATTGACTATTCTCAATTAATATCTGATCAGTTACTCTTTCAGATAATAGCACAATGCTTACAATATAATAATTAGTGATGCCTGTAATTAAATTGTAATGTGGTTTTACAAGGTGATGGTGTCCAGGTTTGGAGGGAAAGTCAAGTATTAAGTATCCATCCTTACAAGTCGTCTGGTTCCTCTGGCTGTAGAGTGGGAAAGCACTCCAACTGTCATTTTAAACTTTCAGAAAATGTAATTTCTGTTAGCTCAAATTCTACAGGGAAGTCTTGCTTGCCTTTGCTCTTTCCAGCAAGCTGAAGAATTCAACTATTCCAATGCTGCTGCTGCTATTACATGTCTGAAGTACAAGAAGTACTCATACTACCCAAAGTTTCATCCCTGTGAAATGGCAAGTTTTAAGCAAAACTTGATGTTCAAGTAGGTTCAGTATTTGCTTAGCCCATCCTCAGCATTGAGCATGTAAATGATCAAAAACTGCAGAAGACAAAGAAAATAAGGAAATGTTGTGTTACTATATGCACTCCAAATAGAATGACTCTCAAGGTCAGAAGGCTGAGTTTAGATGTTAGATTGTTAAAAGGCAGTTTTCTGTTTCTAGAGAAAAGCAAGTGTGACATAGTCAATATCTTATCTGCCTGCCTCTGAGTCTCTAATCTGACTGACCAAATCCCTCTTTATAGTTAAGTCTAATGGGGGCTTAACTTTGCTAAACTAGCAAAATAGCACAGGCTTCATAATGAACCTTCTCTAGAAGGCAACATAGCAATATATTTTAATTGCTCTACCACTGTAACCCAGTACTAATTCTAAATATAATGGTGCTCAGATCATTAGAAAACTAAACAGTAAATGCAAAGATAAAGATAAAAGAAAAATAGGGTAGAGTACATGATCATCCAAGCAGAACCTGAAAATACCATAATAATATAATATATAGTGCTGCATTCTATATTAATACATTCTTATGCAAGTGGGTAATGTGAATTCCATGTCAGCTCCTCAACCGCTAACTTTGAAACCCTGAATGACAACTTAAATGTCAGCACTGTTAATTATTTCTCTACAAGTTATGTTAACAGAATATTCACTTAATTTGCTTCAGTCAAAAAAGCAAACCTTAAATCTATGCAAGATTACAAAAGTTCACCCTTCAATTGTCAACTTAAATATAACCAAAAGTGGCTTCTACATTCCTTATAATATTTTGTACTATTGAAAATTGAAACCATAGACATATAATGAAATAATTTAAATTTAAGATTAAACGAAATGCACAGCTTGTTTCCTGTAATCCTAATGTCCTCTTAGACATTACAAGCTCAAACTTAGGCTTTAGTTTAGAGCTTATATTTAGAGCTTATATTTTTTTCTATAACTCATCTATTTTAACTAGAATTATTTTAAATAAATTCTTATGTCAGTGTGGCACTATATATCAACTGAATAACAATATATAGCAACAAATGAAATATAGAATATGAAGTCTAAGGCAATTTATTTTTTTTTAATTGTATACAAGATCACCAACAAGAGTAAATAAAAACAAGTTAAGCAAGAAATATTCTTGTCTATAGAGCACTGCAACATAAGAAGAAAGATTCTAAAAACAGATTTTCTTTCTTGTGCATTATCTAGCACTAGATAGACGTGGACAAGTGCCAGCTCCTGCACTTGAGTCACAACAACCCCCTGCACTGCTACAAGCTTTGCAAGAAGGTGCAAGAAGAGTGGCTGGAAAGCTGACCAATGGAAAAGGACCTGGGAGATACTGGTTGACAGCTGGCTGAACATGAGCCAGCAGTGTGCCCAGGTTCCCAAGAAGGCCACCAGAATCCTGGCTTATGTTGGAAACAGAGTTTTCAGCAAGAATAGGGAAGTGATCATACCCCTGTACTCAGCACTGGTGAGTCTGCACCTTGAATACTGGGTTCATTTTTGGTCCCCTGACTACAAGAAGGGCACTGAGGGACTGGAGCATGTCCAGAGAAGCACAACAAAGCTGGTGAAGGATCTAGAGCACAAGTCTTACAAGAAGCAGCTGAGGGGACTGGGATTGATCTGCCTAGAGAAAAGGAAGCTCAAGGAGACCTTACTGTTCTCTACAACTGCCTGAAAGGAGGTTGTAGTGAGGTGGAGGTCAGTCTGTTCCCCCATGTAACAAGCAATAGGACAAGAGGAAATGGTCTCAAGTTGCACCAGGGGAGGATTAGGTAGGACTATAGGAAAATTTTCATCACCAAAAGGGTTGGAGGATAATCCATCATCTACTGGAACAGGTTGTCCAGGAAGTGGTGGAGTCACCATCCCTGGAGGTATTTGAAAGATGTGTAGATGTGGTGCTGAGGGACATGGTTTACTCATGGATTTCTTAGCATTAGCTTAATGGTTGGACTCAATGATCCTGAAAGTCTTTTCCAACCTAAATGATTCTGTGATAACTTTTAATCATAATTTAAGATTGGCATGGAAATATTAATTTATAATTGTCACAGCAAAAGGCCTAGTGGCACCTTTATCCATTGTCTGCAATGTCTCAGGTAATTTTACGTTTAATTTTCAGGTTTGCTATTAGAGGACAAGTTGTTACAACTCTCCCCATTTAGACTAGGTCCCAGCCCACAGTATGACATCAGTCAGTTTACCTTTCAAATTCAACTAAATTCAAGCTCTTTCTGTTCTTCCCTTCAATAATCTAATAAGGTGCTTAGGAGTAGTTTTCAGTTTAAACTAGAAACAAAACATTTAGAAACCTCACTCTGCCTCTATGTCTGTATTATGTCAGGGTTTATCACCCCTTAACAGTAAACTAGTTAGGCACCTACAGAATCCTCAGCAGGTTTTATGCCTAATTTTCTCAAACAAAAATCCCTCTTGAAAAGGTTCTTATTTAAATGTCATTCTTATTGTTTATGTCTTAGGGATCTTTTGGTACGTTTGTTTCTCAGTGACTTCTGCATATTTGTTGATGGATGGCTTATACTGAGTTATTCCTTTTCCTTTCTGTCTGTCACTTCTAAAAGAGTTTCTGTAAATTAAGTTGGTATGTTCATAAACATTAAAACTAACATACAGAATGTAATTATCAAACAATGCAGAGCTGTTATGAATCCATCACATAAATATCACTAAACCCATGTAATTTCTCTGCAAAAAAATGAGAATGCTTCTTATGAGAGCTACACTAAGCCTACTGCAACAAAATGTTCAATCAAATTTGTCGATTGCAAGGTAAGGTATGAATATATCTTGTAAATAAAAATTGTATTTAAAGTTAAATACACAAATGCACTTAGCTTTTACCTACCATTACATATGACTCTATGAAAATAACACATCTTGAATAATTCAAGTGACAAATATCTAGAAATTAATAACAAGTAGGTTAAATAACTTAAATTACGTCTTAATTATGCTACTCCCTTAACACCGTCTCTTTTTACTTATATTGAATTGTATATTATTTATAGAAATGTACTAAATCCTTAGAATTACTGTTAGACTAAAACCATTTTGCTTTAGTTAAGGCTTCTTTAAAATCAGTTTGGTGCTGGAATAGATTTGTTAACAGAATTAATGTTTCCTCTCAGACATGTCTGTTAAAATAGGGATGTGCTTCACAAATATTATCAACAAGAACTCAACATCTTCGTGTAACACTCACACTAGTAACAAAAGTAATCTTGTACAAGACTTCATTTTCTATAGTTGTCTCCAAAATAGGAAAGTCTGTGGCATATACTCGATTGGTGACAGGATACCTGTCAATAATATGTTGCAACGTGACATAAAAGACAAAAAGTGGAAAATAAATTCAGAGTTGCAGATATTGAAAGATATTGACCTCCAATGATCATCTAGCCCAACTCCAATGATCATANTTCTTGTCTATAGAGCACTGCAACATAAGAAGAAAGATTCTAAAAACAGATTTTCTTTCTTGTGCATTATCTAGCACTAGATAGACGTGGACAAGTGCCAGCTCCTGCACTTGAGTCACAACAACCCCCTGCACTGCTACAAGCTTTGCAAGAAGGTGCAAGAAGAGTGGCTGGAAAGCTGACCAATGGAAAAGGACCTGGGAGATACTGGTTGACAGCTGGCTGAACATGAGCCAGCAGTGTGCCCAGGTTCCCAAGAAGGCCACCAGAATCCTGGCTTATGTTGGAAACAGAGTTTTCAGCAAGAATAGGGAAGTGATCATACCCCTGTACTCAGCACTGGTGAGTCTGCACCTTGAATACTGGGTTCATTTTTGGTCCCCTGACTACAAGAAGGGCACTGAGGGACTGGAGCATGTCCAGAGAAGCACAACAAAGCTGGTGAAGGATCTAGAGCACAAGTCTTACAAGAAGCAGCTGAGGGGACTGGGATTGATCTGCCTAGAGAAAAGGAAGCTCAAGGAGACCTTACTGTTCTCTACAACTGCCTGAAAGGAGGTTGTAGTGAGGTGGAGGTCAGTCTGTTCCCCCATGTAACAAGCAATAGGACAAGAGGAAATGGTCTCAAGTTGCACCAGGGGAGGATTAGGTAGGACTATAGGAAAATTTTCATCACCAAAAGGGTTGGAGGATAATCCATCATCTACTGGAACAGGTTGTCCAGGAAGTGGTGGAGTCACCATCCCTGGAGGTATTTGAAAGATGTGTAGATGTGGTGCTGAGGGACATGGTTTACTCATGGATTTCTTAGCATTAGCTTAATGGTTGGACTCAATGATCCTGAAAGTCTTTTCCAACCTAAATGATTCTGTGATAACTTTTAATCATAATTTAAGATTGGCATGGAAATATTAATTTATAATTGTC
Source organism: Ceyx cyanopectus (assembly GCA_013401355.1). NCBI lineage: Eukaryota > Metazoa > Chordata > Aves > Coraciiformes > Alcedinidae > Ceyx > Ceyx cyanopectus. The sequence goes on along the minus strand of VYZU01040899.1, from coordinate 43,586 downwards.
ACAGCAAAAGGCCTAGTGGCACCTTTATCCATTGTCTGCAATGTCTCAGGTAATTTTACGTTTAATTTTCAGGTTTGCTATTAGAGGACAAGTTGTTACAACTCTCCCCATTTAGACTAGGTCCCAGCCCACAGTATGACATCAGTCAGTTTACCTTTCAAATTCAACTAAATTCAAGCTCTTTCTGTTCTTCCCTTCAATAATCTAATAAGGTGCTTAGGAGTAGTTTTCAGTTTAAACTAGAAACAAAACATTTAGAAACCTCACTCTGCCTCTATGTCTGTATTATGTCAGGGTTTATCACCCCTTAACAGTAAACTAGTTAGGCACCTACAGAATCCTCAGCAGGTTTTATGCCTAATTTTCTCAAACAAAAATCCCTCTTGAAAAGGTTCTTATTTAAATGTCATTCTTATTGTTTATGTCTTAGGGATCTTTTGGTACGTTTGTTTCTCAGTGACTTCTGCATATTTGTTGATGGATGGCTTATACTGAGTTATTCCTTTTCCTTTCTGTCTGTCACTTCTAAAAGAGTTTCTGTAAATTAAGTTGGTATGTTCATAAACATTAAAACTAACATACAGAATGTAATTATCAAACAATGCAGAGCTGTTATGAATCCATCACATAAATATCACTAAACCCATGTAATTTCTCTGCAAAAAAATGAGAATGCTTCTTATGAGAGCTACACTAAGCCTACTGCAACAAAATGTTCAATCAAATTTGTCGATTGCAAGGTAAGGTATGAATATATCTTGTAAATAAAAATTGTATTTAAAGTTAAATACACAAATGCACTTAGCTTTTACCTACCATTACATATGACTCTATGAAAATAACACATCTTGAATAATTCAAGTGACAAATATCTAGAAATTAATAACAAGTAGGTTAAATAACTTAAATTACGTCTTAATTATGCTACTCCCTTAACACCGTCTCTTTTTACTTATATTGAATTGTATATTATTTATAGAAATGTACTAAATCCTTAGAATTACTGTTAGACTAAAACCATTTTGCTTTAGTTAAGGCTTCTTTAAAATCAGTTTGGTGCTGGAATAGATTTGTTAACAGAATTAATGTTTCCTCTCAGACATGTCTGTTAAAATAGGGATGTGCTTCACAAATATTATCAACAAGAACTCAACATCTTCGTGTAACACTCACACTAGTAACAAAAGTAATCTTGTACAAGACTTCATTTTCTATAGTTGTCTCCAAAATAGGAAAGTCTGTGGCATATACTCGATTGGTGACAGGATACCTGTCAATAATATGTTGCAACGTGACATAAAAGACAAAAAGTGGAAAATAAATTCAGAGTTGCAGATATTGAAAGATATTGACCTCCAATGATCATCTAGCCCAACTCCAATGATCATATAGTCCAACTGACTGACCACTTCAGGGCTGACCAATGGTTAAAGTATGGTATTAAGGGCATTGTCCAAATGCCTCTGGGGCACTGACCACCTCTCTAGGAAGTTTGTTCCAATGTTAAAACACCCTCTTGGTAAATAAATGCATCCTAATGGTTCAGTTTGAACCTCTTCTGCTACAGCTTTGAACCATTCCCATGGGTCCTGTCACTGGATGCCAGGGAGCTCAGCACCACCTTCTCCACTTGCCCTCCTCAGGAAGCTGCAGAAAGCAATGAGATTGCTCCTCAACCTCCTTTTCTGAAAACCAGACAAACCCGAAGTCCTCAGCCACTTTGCCAAGTTTATACTTGTGCCTGGTGTTACTCTGTCTTAGGTGCAGGATCTAGCATTTTTACTTGTTAAATNTGGTGGAGTCACCATCCCTGGAGGTATTTGAAAGATGTGTAGATGTGGTGCTGAGGGACATGGTTTACTCATGGATTTCTTAGCATTAGCTTAATGGTTGGACTCAATGATCCTGAAAGTCTTTTCCAACCTAAATGATTCTGTGATAACTTTTAATCATAATTTAAGATTGGCATGGAAATATTAATTTATAATTGTCACAGCAAAAGGCCTAGTGGCACCTTTATCCATTGTCTGCAATGTCTCAGGTAATTTTACGTTTAATTTTCAGGTTTGCTATTAGAGGACAAGTTGTTACAACTCTCCCCATTTAGACTAGGTCCCAGCCCACAGTATGACATCAGTCAGTTTACCTTTCAAATTCAACTAAATTCAAGCTCTTTCTGTTCTTCCCTTCAATAATCTAATAAGGTGCTTAGGAGTAGTTTTCAGTTTAAACTAGAAACAAAACATTTAGAAACCTCACTCTGCCTCTATGTCTGTATTATGTCAGGGTTTATCACCCCTTAACAGTAAACTAGTTAGGCACCTACAGAATCCTCAGCAGGTTTTATGCCTAATTTTCTCAAACAAAAATCCCTCTTGAAAAGGTTCTTATTTAAATGTCATTCTTATTGTTTATGTCTTAGGGATCTTTTGGTACGTTTGTTTCTCAGTGACTTCTGCATATTTGTTGATGGATGGCTTATACTGAGTTATTCCTTTTCCTTTCTGTCTGTCACTTCTAAAAGAGTTTCTGTAAATTAAGTTGGTATGTTCATAAACATTAAAACTAACATACAGAATGTAATTATCAAACAATGCAGAGCTGTTATGAATCCATCACATAAATATCACTAAACCCATGTAATTTCTCTGCAAAAAAATGAGAATGCTTCTTATGAGAGCTACACTAAGCCTACTGCAACAAAATGTTCAATCAAATTTGTCGATTGCAAGGTAAGGTATGAATATATCTTGTAAATAAAAATTGTATTTAAAGTTAAATACACAAATGCACTTAGCTTTTACCTACCATTACATATGACTCTATGAAAATAACACATCTTGAATAATTCAAGTGACAAATATCTAGAAATTAATAACAAGTAGGTTAAATAACTTAAATTACGTCTTAATTATGCTACTCCCTTAACACCGTCTCTTTTTACTTATATTGAATTGTATATTATTTATAGAAATGTACTAAATCCTTAGAATTACTGTTAGACTAAAACCATTTTGCTTTAGTTAAGGCTTCTTTAAAATCAGTTTGGTGCTGGAATAGATTTGTTAACAGAATTAATGTTTCCTCTCAGACATGTCTGTTAAAATAGGGATGTGCTTCACAAATATTATCAACAAGAACTCAACATCTTCGTGTAACACTCACACTAGTAACAAAAGTAATCTTGTACAAGACTTCATTTTCTATAGTTGTCTCCAAAATAGGAAAGTCTGTGGCATATACTCGATTGGTGACAGGATACCTGTCAATAATATGTTGCAACGTGACATAAAAGACAAAAAGTGGAAAATAAATTCAGAGTTGCAGATATTGAAAGATATTGACCTCCAATGATCATCTAGCCCAACTCCAATGATCATATAGTCCAACTGACTGACCACTTCAGGGCTGACCAATGGTTAAAGTATGGTATTAAGGGCATTGTCCAAATGCCTCTGGGGCACTGACCACCTCTCTAGGAAGTTTGTTCCAATGTTAAAACACCCTCTTGGTAAATAAATGCATCCTAATGGTTCAGTTTGAACCTCTTCTGCTACAGCTTTGAACCATTCCCATGGGTCCTGTCACTGGATGCCAGGGAGCTCAGCACCACCTTCTCCACTTGCCCTCCTCAGGAAGCTGCAGAAAGCAATGAGATTGCTCCTCAACCTCCTTTTCTGAAAACCAGACAAACCCGAAGTCCTCAGCCACTTTGCCAAGTTTATACTTGTGCCTGGTGTTACTCTGTCTTAGGTGCAGGATCTAGCATTTTTACTTGTTAAATTTCATCTCATTAATCATAGCCCAATGCTACCAGTTTAACTAGATCCCTCTGCAAAGCATCTTCCTAGCTAACTCCCCTTGTTTTTATACAAATACCAATGTTGTAATTTGCCTGTTTGACATTTGCGTCCCCACCCTGATCTTCCTGGTTTTGTTGGTTTTGTTAGTTTNCCTTTATCCATTGTCTGCAATGTCTCAGGTAATTTTACGTTTAATTTTCAGGTTTGCTATTAGAGGACAAGTTGTTACAACTCTCCCCATTTAGACTAGGTCCCAGCCCACAGTATGACATCAGTCAGTTTACCTTTCAAATTCAACTAAATTCAAGCTCTTTCTGTTCTTCCCTTCAATAATCTAATAAGGTGCTTAGGAGTAGTTTTCAGTTTAAACTAGAAACAAAACATTTAGAAACCTCACTCTGCCTCTATGTCTGTATTATGTCAGGGTTTATCACCCCTTAACAGTAAACTAGTTAGGCACCTACAGAATCCTCAGCAGGTTTTATGCCTAATTTTCTCAAACAAAAATCCCTCTTGAAAAGGTTCTTATTTAAATGTCATTCTTATTGTTTATGTCTTAGGGATCTTTTGGTACGTTTGTTTCTCAGTGACTTCTGCATATTTGTTGATGGATGGCTTATACTGAGTTATTCCTTTTCCTTTCTGTCTGTCACTTCTAAAAGAGTTTCTGTAAATTAAGTTGGTATGTTCATAAACATTAAAACTAACATACAGAATGTAATTATCAAACAATGCAGAGCTGTTATGAATCCATCACATAAATATCACTAAACCCATGTAATTTCTCTGCAAAAAAATGAGAATGCTTCTTATGAGAGCTACACTAAGCCTACTGCAACAAAATGTTCAATCAAATTTGTCGATTGCAAGGTAAGGTATGAATATATCTTGTAAATAAAAATTGTATTTAAAGTTAAATACACAAATGCACTTAGCTTTTACCTACCATTACATATGACTCTATGAAAATAACACATCTTGAATAATTCAAGTGACAAATATCTAGAAATTAATAACAAGTAGGTTAAATAACTTAAATTACGTCTTAATTATGCTACTCCCTTAACACCGTCTCTTTTTACTTATATTGAATTGTATATTATTTATAGAAATGTACTAAATCCTTAGAATTACTGTTAGACTAAAACCATTTTGCTTTAGTTAAGGCTTCTTTAAAATCAGTTTGGTGCTGGAATAGATTTGTTAACAGAATTAATGTTTCCTCTCAGACATGTCTGTTAAAATAGGGATGTGCTTCACAAATATTATCAACAAGAACTCAACATCTTCGTGTAACACTCACACTAGTAACAAAAGTAATCTTGTACAAGACTTCATTTTCTATAGTTGTCTCCAAAATAGGAAAGTCTGTGGCATATACTCGATTGGTGACAGGATACCTGTCAATAATATGTTGCAACGTGACATAAAAGACAAAAAGTGGAAAATAAATTCAGAGTTGCAGATATTGAAAGATATTGACCTCCAATGATCATCTAGCCCAACTCCAATGATCATATAGTCCAACTGACTGACCACTTCAGGGCTGACCAATGGTTAAAGTATGGTATTAAGGGCATTGTCCAAATGCCTCTGGGGCACTGACCACCTCTCTAGGAAGTTTGTTCCAATGTTAAAACACCCTCTTGGTAAATAAATGCATCCTAATGGTTCAGTTTGAACCTCTTCTGCTACAGCTTTGAACCATTCCCATGGGTCCTGTCACTGGATGCCAGGGAGCTCAGCACCACCTTCTCCACTTGCCCTCCTCAGGAAGCTGCAGAAAGCAATGAGATTGCTCCTCAACCTCCTTTTCTGAAAACCAGACAAACCCGAAGTCCTCAGCCACTTTGCCAAGTTTATACTTGTGCCTGGTGTTACTCTGTCTTAGGTGCAGGATCTAGCATTTTTACTTGTTAAATTTCATCTCATTAATCATAGCCCAATGCTACCAGTTTAACTAGATCCCTCTGCAAAGCATCTTCCTAGCTAACTCCCCTTGTTTTTATACAAATACCAATGTTGTAATTTGCCTGTTTGACATTTGCGTCCCCACCCTGATCTTCCTGGTTTTGTTGGTTTTGTTANGCCTGAAAGGAGGTTGTAGTGAGGTGGAGGTCAGTCTGTTCCCCCATGTAACAAGCAATAGGACAAGAGGAAATGGTCTCAAGTTGCACCAGGGGAGGATTAGGTAGGACTATAGGAAAATTTTCATCACCAAAAGGGTTGGAGGATAATCCATCATCTACTGGAACAGGTTGTCCAGGAAGTGGTGGAGTCACCATCCCTGGAGGTATTTGAAAGATGTGTAGATGTGGTGCTGAGGGACATGGTTTACTCATGGATTTCTTAGCATTAGCTTAATGGTTGGACTCAATGATCCTGAAAGTCTTTTCCAACCTAAATGATTCTGTGATAACTTTTAATCATAATTTAAGATTGGCATGGAAATATTAATTTATAATTGTCACAGCAAAAGGCCTAGTGGCACCTTTATCCATTGTCTGCAATGTCTCAGGTAATTTTACGTTTAATTTTCAGGTTTGCTATTAGAGGACAAGTTGTTACAACTCTCCCCATTTAGACTAGGTCCCAGCCCACAGTATGACATCAGTCAGTTTACCTTTCAAATTCAACTAAATTCAAGCTCTTTCTGTTCTTCCCTTCAATAATCTAATAAGGTGCTTAGGAGTAGTTTTCAGTTTAAACTAGAAACAAAACATTTAGAAACCTCACTCTGCCTCTATGTCTGTATTATGTCAGGGTTTATCACCCCTTAACAGTAAACTAGTTAGGCACCTACAGAATCCTCAGCAGGTTTTATGCCTAATTTTCTCAAACAAAAATCCCTCTTGAAAAGGTTCTTATTTAAATGTCATTCTTATTGTTTATGTCTTAGGGATCTTTTGGTACGTTTGTTTCTCAGTGACTTCTGCATATTTGTTGATGGATGGCTTATACTGAGTTATTCCTTTTCCTTTCTGTCTGTCACTTCTAAAAGAGTTTCTGTAAATTAAGTTGGTATGTTCATAAACATTAAAACTAACATACAGAATGTAATTATCAAACAATGCAGAGCTGTTATGAATCCATCACATAAATATCACTAAACCCATGTAATTTCTCTGCAAAAAAATGAGAATGCTTCTTATGAGAGCTACACTAAGCCTACTGCAACAAAATGTTCAATCAAATTTGTCGATTGCAAGGTAAGGTATGAATATATCTTGTAAATAAAAATTGTATTTAAAGTTAAATACACAAATGCACTTAGCTTTTACCTACCATTACATATGACTCTATGAAAATAACACATCTTGAATAATTCAAGTGACAAATATCTAGAAATTAATAACAAGTAGGTTAAATAACTTAAATTACGTCTTAATTATGCTACTCCCTTAACACCGTCTCTTTTTACTTATATTGAATTGTATATTATTTATAGAAATGTACTAAATCCTTAGAATTACTGTTAGACTAAAACCATTTTGCTTTAGTTAAGGCTTCTTTAAAATCAGTTTGGTGCTGGAATAGATTTGTTAACAGAATTAATGTTTCCTCTCAGACATGTCTGTTAAAATAGGGATGTGCTTCACAAATATTATCAACAAGAACTCAACATCTTCGTGTAACACTCACACTAGTAACAAAAGTAATCTTGTACAAGACTTCATTTTCTATAGTTGTCTCCAAAATAGGAAAGTCTGTGGCATATACTCGATTGGTGACAGGATACCTGTCAATAATATGTTGCAACGTGACATAAAAGACAAAAAGTGGAAAATAAATTCAGAGTTGCAGATATTGAAAGATATTGACCTCCAATGATCATCTAGCCCAACTCCAATGATCATATAGTCCAACTGACTGACCACTTCAGGGCTGACCAATGGTTAAAGTATGGTATTAAGGGCATTGTCCAAATGCCTCTGGGGCACTGACCACCTCTCTAGGAAGTTTGTTCCAATGTTAAAACACCCTCTTGGTAAATAAATGCATCCTAATGGTTCAGTTTGAACCTCTTCTGCTACAGCTTTGAACCATTCCCATGGGTCCTGTCACTGGATGCCAGGGAGCTCAGCACCACCTTCTCCACTTGCCCTCCTCAGGAAGCTGCAGAAAGCAATGAGATTGCTCCTCAACCTCCTTTTCTGAAAACCAGACAAACCCGAAGTCCTCAGCCACTTTGCCAAGTTTATACTTGTGCCTGGTGTTACTCTGTCTTAGGTGCAGGATCTAGCATTTTTACTTGTTAAATTTCATCTCATTAATCATAGCCCAATGCTACCAGTTTAACTAGATCCCTCTGCAAAGCATCTTCCTAGCTAACTCCCCTTGTTTTTATACAAATACCAATGTTGTAATTTGCCTGTTTGACATTTGCGTCCCCACCCTGATCTTCCTGGTTTTGTTGGTTTTGTTAGTTTTTGTTTGGGTTTGGGGTTTTTTTTAGAAAAGTGATATAGCTTTCAATAAATTTTAATCTATACCCTGATTTTGCTAGCTATCATTATTTGTAAAGAATGTGTAAAGCGTGGTTTTCTTTAAATCAACAAGGAAAAGTTTAACATCTCATAAGACAAGTTCTAGACAAGAGAGCTTGTCATCACAGAGATGAACAAAAGTAAACAGAAAATGTCAAAAATTTCATAAGGGATTCTTTTAATANGGTTTGGGGTTTTTTTTAGAAAAGTGATATAGCTTTCAATAAATTTTAATCTATACCCTGATTTTGCTAGCTATCATTATTTGTAAAGAATGTGTAAAGCGTGGTTTTCTTTAAATCAACAAGGAAAAGTTTAACATCTCATAAGACAAGTTCTAGACAAGAGAGCTTGTCATCACAGAGATGAACAAAAGTAAACAGAAAATGTCAAAAATTTCATAAGGGATTCTTTTAATATAGTGAATGAGATATTTAAGGGCACATCAAGGAGACAAACACAACTCTAGCTAAGGGAATTGAAATTGTCTAAAATGTCTAAAAGGCTTTGAAAATGTTGATATGTAATTTTAAATTACTTTTCTCTATTGCTTTTAAGTTGCCACCACCAATTCTATTTGGGCATGACAGATGGAAGTCAAATTTCTGAATAACTGATTACCACTGAGAGATGAGGAGACAGGGAAGAAATTAAATACATACAGGCAGAATATGGCTGAAAAGTTCACCTCATTTGCTGTAGTTGAAAAAAAAACAATGTTGGCAGTTACCTTAAAAAATATTTCTAGTACATAATACTTTAAATCATCCTAAATTTTAGTATCTAAAATAAATAATCCTAAATTTCACTATTTAAAATAAAACAAAACAACACCGTAAGCCACTATTTCAATTAGATACATTTCAGGTATCAAAAATCAAATGTTTCAGTATGATTTCTTCATGTTAATTCTATTACAGTAGGTAAATAATGAAGAAAAGTGCAATTAGAGAAGTGTAATGAAGAAAATGTTTTCAGGGCTCTGATTGCAGCAACAGGTTCCACAACGTCCTCCCCTCTTCCCCAAGGGTCTGGCTGCTGATGCTAATATTGCTTACTGGACTTCTGGAGTCATGGCAGATCTTCCCATCACCACTAGCCTTCCTTTGGCTGTGGCAACCCCAGTCACTATCCCTGTCCCCACTCTGCTCTTCTGGCTGGGTGCTGTGGGACTGAGCTGTGTTAAGAAGACCACTGTCCTGTACCATTACCCTCAGCTCTGGACCTACCTGCCCTCACCTAGCAGCTCCTTCTGCTGCTGCCTGACAAATGAAGATCTGAAGTATTCCTGGGATATTCCTGAAACAAAATACAGCCATTAAAAAAAAAAAAAAAAAAGTGTAAAGCAAAAAAATAAAAAGATTTTTAGCCGTATTTGAGAATACTATAAGACAATTGTCAGTTATTTTCTTGAGTCAATAAACACACTTATGAGGAACTTTTCTGGAACTGCTTAGAAAGTTATCTTAATTTTTCATTTAAAAATATTTTTTTTTGTAATTCATAGCTTTAAACAGTATTTCTGCTGACATGAAAACCATCTAACTTAGCACAGTAGTCTAGAACCAAATAAAACTATTCCTTACAACTGATATTAAAAATGCAGTTCACTTGGCTAATTTAAGTGAACGGTCCAAGCAAAACGAACCAAAAACTCAAAATTTAGTGTAGATAGACTATCAGCTTCCGAAAATGCTCCATGCAATTTCAGGACAATAAATACAAAGTGAATTGTACTGTCCTGGTAAAAAATTTCCCCAGTGTTTGAAGAGTTTTATAAACCCTAAGTTTGAAAGCACAAATTACTACAGTAAAAAGTTTAAATAGCTGCGATTCTTAAAAGTGTTTTGTTGTTGAATAAGACAGGCTGAAGTCCAAAGAAATGTAGAGAGGTGTCATCCACTCGCTTGCACAATAATCTGAAAATCGTTTGAAGCCATTTTATAAAAGCCTGGGTAGTCATTCAAAAAGAAAAAGGTAATGTTCAACCTTTTCATTATAGAGTAATAATAGTGTTTTAAAGGAAAAAGATGTTAAAAAAAAAAAATACAAACCAAACCATCCTGCCTACTGATTTCTTTAAATTATGTTAAAGCAAATGCAAGTTCTTCACCCAGGGTAAGGTAAAATTCCCTCCAGCTTCCTTCAAATCAACATTGGAGGAATATGGGGTGCTGCAGGAGACCCAAATGGCACCAGGATACCCACACCTCTGCCACTACCCTTGCATCACATGGCACATCCAGGCAGCCCCATGAGAACTCTTCATTCCCGCTTCCCCCCATGGAGAGCAACCACAGCCACAGCCAAGCCCACCTGGCCCTCCTCCAGCCCCAACACCCTCCCCTTGTTACCGAAAATGGTAATGAAGAAAACTCTCCAAACATGGTAGCTGAGAAAGCTGACATTGGTTTATCACAGTGCTTGGGTGGACAGGTGTCTCTCCTCCTAACACACACACCTACAAGACCACCTGGGCTTCATTTATACACAAAATTAGCAGTTATTAATTTATCAAGCCCACCCTCTTTACAGTGATTAGTTAGTAATTTACATACAATTATACCATTGGTGTCTCTGTACTTCCACTGTTACACATACTCAGGGAAAGGGTCTTCATCTGAGCAAGGGTCTTTTTTAACCTATGAGCGTAATTTTTAGAATTAGTCTATATTTTAGTATATATTAGTGCAGCTAAGAATACATAGGTCTTAAGTTCTCCTGACAAATTGAAAATACACAATCAATTAGTCATCTTTAAGGCCTAGTTGCTCAGGGATATTGCTGCTAAAACATGCTAAATGTTGGTTCTTCCGATTAAAAGTTTAACATTTGCAATTTAGTTGTGTTATAGAAGTGTTAACATATGTTAACACAACACTAGCTGTGTTTTAGAGACACTTCTCAACAAGGACTAAATTGTTTTAAGTCTCTGACACTATGTTCATTGTTGCTCTTTAACTGTTAGGGGAAAAAAAAGAAATACGTCAATTCAACAGAATTAATCGCGAGTCTCTGGTATCATCACCCTCGGCTCTCCAGGAGCTCAACACCGACACTTCTAGCGCCCATGCGAAGCCGCCGTCCCCACCTCAGAAGACCCCCTATCCCGCTGGCCACCTCGCCCGACCCTGCAGCCCTGGGTGGCCGCCCGCCCGCCTTCCCGCCTCACCCTGCCGCCCGCCGCGTTACCGCGTCGCCGCCCGGCCCTGTCCGCAACCGTTGCTAGGAGCGGCGGGACCAGGGTGGCAACGGGCGGGAGCTGGGGCGGGACGCGGTAACGGAGCTGACTGGGCTGCGGAACTCTTGCCGCGGCCACAGCGACATCGGGTGCGAAAGGAGCGACGGGAGCAGCGCGGCAGGTAATGGTCGGGGTGGGGGGCGGCCGCGACATTTCGAGGCCAGAGGGGTGCCGAGGGTGCCCCGGTCTCCTCGGGTGCGCAGCACAGCCAGCGCTGCCCCGGTGCCTGGGTCACCTCAGGTGCCGGTCCCCTGTGGAGCCAGTGGCTCTGTGACAGTGTTAACTCAGGTGCCTAGTCCCTGTGGAGCCAAGGCTTCAGTGCTCTGTGGCAGTGTCCTCACACCTGTGCGTACTGCTACTCCCTTGAGAGGTTCACTGCTCACCCCACCAGGAATTAGGGCTGTTTCATGCCACCCCCTCAACTGCTATGTGTCTGGTTCCTGTTCATACAGCCATGTCCTTTTATCCTGCTAGATCCATAGGACTGGACTGGTACCAGCAACGGTCTTGTTCTGATTTTTCTAAGGTACTTGAGGGCTGTGTGTCTCAACATCACATCTGCTAAGCATGGGAGTGAATAGTCAATAGGAGTCCAAAACTATGTTTGAGAGTTATTATAGACTAAGTATACATTAATTAGGGTGTGTGAAGGTACAAGAAATGGTCAATGAATGAAGCTATAGATCTATGCCAAATTTAGGTTTATATGTTTTTGAGTGTCTTGGTAAACCACTGACATTACACAAAAGGGAATGGTCCAAAACAAACTTCCTCATGGAAATCCAGGGCTACCCTCAAGCCACCACTGCCTCTGGTATCTCAGTGGTTGTATCAAATGCAAAAGCTGATGACATGGAGCTGTGCTTATTCTAGAATTTTTCAGCTTGCCTATTCCTGCCTGCAATTAAAGCTACACTCCCCTGCCCCTTTTGTTTGCAAGGGGAGAATTACAGAAAATTAATGGCAAGCATAAAACTATCTAGTATGCACTACCCAGCTGTGTAAATGCACATATTTAAGAATCTGAATTATTTGACTTTTGTTATTTCAACAGGTTAAAGCCATGATCAATAATATGGAGCAGGAATTAGAAGCATTTCAGGAACAAGCTGGCACTAAGTAAGTGATGGCTTTTTGTCTAGGAGATGAATATATAAAGGAATTGAGTTATGTGGGTTTATTAAAAATATGAAACAAAGTATTAATGATTTTAGAAGCAAATGTGATTCTTCCTCAATTCCTTCTGCTGCTTTCTGTGCAGACTGGAAAGGTTACTTGTAATTAAGACAACACGTCTTACTACTTCAGCTAAAAATCTACTGACTCTTTCTGTTCATGATTTAAATATTTTAAATACTAATAACTGAACAAATGAAATCTATGTGATGTTTTATTAAGAGATTAAGTAATGTTACTTTAAACTGTTTTAAAAAATAGTTGAAGTTGCTAGGCTACAGCAGTATAAACTTACATATCACAGCTCTTAAAGCATTCAAAAATCTTAAAAACAAAGCTATTAATTGCTAAAATCTTATTTNTTTTCCTATCATAATTTGCAAATAAACCTATTACTTGTTTTTCATATAAAACACTCTTCTACCATCATTATCAAGAAGCAGTTCAAGGTAGTATGATGCATATTAAGTGTAAAATTGTTTCTTAAAATAACAGAAGCATGCAAATTCTATTCCAACTTCTGGCACAAGAAAGTTTTAATAGGATTTGAAAGTGTGCTCTGCTGTACTGAAGAATACTGTGGGCACTTTGCAAGATAGGAAAAAAAAAAAAAGCAAAGTTAAATCTTCTGAACAATGTGTTTTTTGACTTTGAGGGGCATTCTTTTTGTTAGTGATATGATTAGTAAATATAGCCATACAAAAACATGAATTAAAGAAAAAAATAAAATACTGCTATTCTTTGGATGCTATTTTAACAAATTNTCGGGGTGGGGGGCGGCCGCGACATTTCGAGGCCAGAGGGGTGCCGAGGGTGCCCCGGTCTCCTCGGGTGCGCAGCACAGCCAGCGCTGCCCCGGTGCCTGGGTCACCTCAGGTGCCGGTCCCCTGTGGAGCCAGTGGCTCTGTGACAGTGTTAACTCAGGTGCCTAGTCCCTGTGGAGCCAAGGCTTCAGTGCTCTGTGGCAGTGTCCTCACACCTGTGCGTACTGCTACTCCCTTGAGAGGTTCACTGCTCACCCCACCAGGAATTAGGGCTGTTTCATGCCACCCCCTCAACTGCTATGTGTCTGGTTCCTGTTCATACAGCCATGTCCTTTTATCCTGCTAGATCCATAGGACTGGACTGGTACCAGCAACGGTCTTGTTCTGATTTTTCTAAGGTACTTGAGGGCTGTGTGTCTCAACATCACATCTGCTAAGCATGGGAGTGAATAGTCAATAGGAGTCCAAAACTATGTTTGAGAGTTATTATAGACTAAGTATACATTAATTAGGGTGTGTGAAGGTACAAGAAATGGTCAATGAATGAAGCTATAGATCTATGCCAAATTTAGGTTTATATGTTTTTGAGTGTCTTGGTAAACCACTGACATTACACAAAAGGGAATGGTCCAAAACAAACTTCCTCATGGAAATCCAGGGCTACCCTCAAGCCACCACTGCCTCTGGTATCTCAGTGGTTGTATCAAATGCAAAAGCTGATGACATGGAGCTGTGCTTATTCTAGAATTTTTCAGCTTGCCTATTCCTGCCTGCAATTAAAGCTACACTCCCCTGCCCCTTTTGTTTGCAAGGGGAGAATTACAGAAAATTAATGGCAAGCATAAAACTATCTAGTATGCACTACCCAGCTGTGTAAATGCACATATTTAAGAATCTGAATTATTTGACTTTTGTTATTTCAACAGGTTAAAGCCATGATCAATAATATGGAGCAGGAATTAGAAGCATTTCAGGAACAAGCTGGCACTAAGTAAGTGATGGCTTTTTGTCTAGGAGATGAATATATAAAGGAATTGAGTTATGTGGGTTTATTAAAAATATGAAACAAAGTATTAATGATTTTAGAAGCAAATGTGATTCTTCCTCAATTCCTTCTGCTGCTTTCTGTGCAGACTGGAAAGGTTACTTGTAATTAAGACAACACGTCTTACTACTTCAGCTAAAAATCTACTGACTCTTTCTGTTCATGATTTAAATATTTTAAATACTAATAACTGAACAAATGAAATCTATGTGATGTTTTATTAAGAGATTAAGTAATGTTACTTTAAACTGTTTTAAAAAATAGTTGAAGTTGCTAGGCTACAGCAGTATAAACTTACATATCACAGCTCTTAAAGCATTCAAAAATCTTAAAAACAAAGCTATTAATTGCTAAAATCTTATTTTGCACAGGTAATAGCCATAAATGTTCTTCCCAAGTATCAAATGCACTTTTCATCACAGCACAATCATCTTTTTTTTTTTTCTGACATAATCTAATTTTAGTTCTTTGGTTATTAATCTAAAATAACAGTAGTGCAGTACAACATATTTCGAGAGATGTGTAAACGTGGGTGAGATTTGCTGTAGGACCTCATCCCATCCAGCCTGTTCAAGAACACAGAAATGTGAAAAGTACTTCCCACATATTCCCTGTTTTCCAACTAAAATGAGCCAAATAGAAAGTTTATCTATCATAATTTGCAAATAAACCTATTACTTGTTTTTCATATAAAACACTCTTCTACCATCATTATCAAGAAGCAGTTCAAGGTAGTATGATGCATATTAAGTGTAAAATTGTTTCTTAAAATAACAGAAGCATGCAAATTCTATTCCAACTTCTGGCACAAGAAAGTTTTAATAGGATTTGAAAGTGTGCTCTGCTGTACTGAAGAATACTGTGGGCACTTTGCAAGATAGGAAAAAAAAAAAAAGCAAAGTTAAATCTTCTGAACAATGTGTTTTTTGACTTTGAGGGGCATTCTTTTTGTTAGTGATATGATTAGTAAATATAGCCATACAAAAACATGAATTAAAGAAAAAAATAAAATACTGCTATTCTTTGGATGCTATTTTAACAAATTAGAAGCCTATTTCAAGAGTTCAGATCTGTCCTGGTCTTTGTTGTAATTCACATATGTGAAATTTCAGACCATTGCAGATGAATCTAGAGAGTGATTTGTCCCATCATAAACCAGATATTCTTGGTAGCTATTTATTTCCATTAACTGTACAAAGAACCTGGA
Source organism: Ceyx cyanopectus (assembly GCA_013401355.1). Taxonomy (NCBI): domain Eukaryota; kingdom Metazoa; phylum Chordata; class Aves; order Coraciiformes; family Alcedinidae; genus Ceyx; species Ceyx cyanopectus. The sequence goes on along the minus strand of VYZU01040899.1, from coordinate 27,863 downwards.
AGAGTAGTTTAGAATACACATCCAGTAATAGGAGACATTTGTTTCAGTCTATGATATCAGTATTCCAGAGGTAATGCAGATAACTTTAAAACCTGGGAAGATGGCTAAATAAGGGTGTTGGAAATCATGACACTTGCTGCAAGAACTCAGAAATCGCACATTATCCATTCACAGATGCAGATGTATGATTCTGTATGGCTCAAAAATGTTAAATACATTAGCTGTCATTCATATAATGGAACTTTGGGGTAGAAGATTATAATGGGCTGTATGAGAACTAATTTATATGTTTCTTACTTTAAAAGCAAGATTTAAGAAGGTAAAATGAACTTGTATTGACCCTAGAAGCTGGGTTAAGGATCAAAACCTAATGAATGTACCTTGTAAGATGAAAATCTCAGTTAACATTGTTCTGTATTATTTAGATAAATATGGTCATATATATTTTCCTATTTGTCAGTAAGCCTGAGTAAAAAGGGGAGAAGGCATGAAATAGAGAATGACAGTATGAACCAAATATTTCTTAAAATGTCAGTTTCTCAATTACAGCTTCATTCTAAAGTGTATGGACAATAATGTGCTTTCTCTCTCTATTAGGAAACTGAAAAATACAGATACGTGCAAAACTCCAAGGAAAATACAGATAAATAAGCTAGAAAGGTCTAGCTAGTACAAAAATAATTCGCAATGAAGTTCAGGATGTGGTAAACTTATTATCTAGATTTTAGTTTGTCTAAATTTGGAAACATGTAGTGTTTACATGAAGATAAATAGTTATTGATGATAGCAGAACATGAATCATCTTGGGTTTCACCAATACAGAAATAAAAGACTAAGAGCTTGCCTACATCACTTTAAAAAAGAGACACCTTTAAGTGTTTTGAGCTGTTTCAAAGTAAATGCAACCTAAAAACCCAAACCAACCAAACAAAAACAAACCAAAAAATCAAACAAACAAAAAACCCCAACCTAAACCAAACAAAACTGCCATTTGCTAAGTACAAGTCTTTACTTCTATGAATGAAGAATCCATTTGATGCGTGCATTCAGCGAAGTGGGAATGTTGAATACACACCAGTAAAACTCATATGCATGCTTCTTCACTTTATTGGAAAGCTTGTTCTCCGTGTGTTTATTTACCTTATGGCATATAAAATAAGAGATGCCAGAGTTTTCTGCATTCCACATCCAGATCAAGATAGATTCCCATGACTGTGATACCTATGATTGGCCATGTTCTGAGGGGGATAGCTAGCACTCTTTTCAAAACACTGAATGGATTAAAATCATAGTTACAGCATCCAGTAGTACCTGTTTGCTAGCAGGTGAGGATAGCTGCCAAATATATCCTTAGTCAGTTCTCTTTGCAATACCACAGCCAGAGTAGAGCTGGTGGTAGAACAGCTTTCCTTTTTCCTACAAGCTTTCCTTTTTCAACTGCAGGTGTACCTGGAGGATCTAAGTAAAGAATTAGAGAAAGAAAATGAAGATAGACTNATTAAAAATATGAAACAAAGTATTAATGATTTTAGAAGCAAATGTGATTCTTCCTCAATTCCTTCTGCTGCTTTCTGTGCAGACTGGAAAGGTTACTTGTAATTAAGACAACACGTCTTACTACTTCAGCTAAAAATCTACTGACTCTTTCTGTTCATGATTTAAATATTTTAAATACTAATAACTGAACAAATGAAATCTATGTGATGTTTTATTAAGAGATTAAGTAATGTTACTTTAAACTGTTTTAAAAAATAGTTGAAGTTGCTAGGCTACAGCAGTATAAACTTACATATCACAGCTCTTAAAGCATTCAAAAATCTTAAAAACAAAGCTATTAATTGCTAAAATCTTATTTTGCACAGGTAATAGCCATAAATGTTCTTCCCAAGTATCAAATGCACTTTTCATCACAGCACAATCATCTTTTTTTTTTTTCTGACATAATCTAATTTTAGTTCTTTGGTTATTAATCTAAAATAACAGTAGTGCAGTACAACATATTTCGAGAGATGTGTAAACGTGGGTGAGATTTGCTGTAGGACCTCATCCCATCCAGCCTGTTCAAGAACACAGAAATGTGAAAAGTACTTCCCACATATTCCCTGTTTTCCAACTAAAATGAGCCAAATAGAAAGTTTATCTATCATAATTTGCAAATAAACCTATTACTTGTTTTTCATATAAAACACTCTTCTACCATCATTATCAAGAAGCAGTTCAAGGTAGTATGATGCATATTAAGTGTAAAATTGTTTCTTAAAATAACAGAAGCATGCAAATTCTATTCCAACTTCTGGCACAAGAAAGTTTTAATAGGATTTGAAAGTGTGCTCTGCTGTACTGAAGAATACTGTGGGCACTTTGCAAGATAGGAAAAAAAAAAAAAGCAAAGTTAAATCTTCTGAACAATGTGTTTTTTGACTTTGAGGGGCATTCTTTTTGTTAGTGATATGATTAGTAAATATAGCCATACAAAA
>VYZU01040899.1:0-11744 GCA_013401355.1 Ceyx cyanopectus | reverse complement strand
TTATTTTATTTTTTTTTTATATTCATCATCAAATGTGAAGTTGGAATGTATATGAAATAAAGAAATCTCCAAATGTCTCTAAAATTCAGAAACTTAGTTTAGATATATATGCTAAAAAGTATACAACAGCTGATTTAAACATTGTTTGACGCTGTCCAGACAATTTTTTTTTTAATTTAAGTCCATTTTCCACAAAGAGAATGGGAAAACAGGGTGTAAAATTTGAACTAGAAACTACGAGTTGTGGCTCTTTTTGAAGCCAGCTGGTTCATATTTCCTCTATCAAACTCTGTTTCCACCATTATATGTCTTTAGTGGGAAGTCCTCTTGTCCATTGAGAATTGGGCTTGGACAATTTCAACTCAGCTTATGCTCATTTGAAAGTTCATCCCTAAAAGAGTCAGAGGATATCAAACAGCATTTAAACTACAATATTAGTCCAGGATATGCTAAATAGTCTGTTTCTGACTTTAGGCAATTTTAAGATGAAGTGAGATTCCATTTATATTTGAAGGCATCATTTAGCTTTCCAATTTATTTCTTTCTGATGTTTCTGTCAATAATAAAATCTTAGCAATGTCAATAAAAAAATTGTTTTCTCCATCATTCTTTATATTACAAAATATCTTCATTAAAAAAATTACAATTATTAGAGCTTCTCCATGTAAAGCTGAACTTCAGGAATTAGTGCATCAAATTGACACTATGGTAAACAGCAAGAAAGTGGAATGGGAAAAGAAGATGAAAGCTTTAGAAGCAAAGTTGAATATCCAGGATCAAGAATTAGCAACTGCCCAGAGCAAACTGGATCAAAAAGGTCAAGAGGTATTAAAGAATATCACATTATTTATTTTAGTAGTTAGTTAATAGTACTCTCTAACAGCTCTATAGAGGGACCCATTTGTTCTATTATGTAAAAATACCAAACACCCTTTAAAGGTCACTAATTATCATTGGTTTAAAGTGTGCTTCTGTTCTGAAAAGTGATTGTAAAAATGTCATTTCAAGTCTCATATTCCTTCTATTTCTATACAGTCTAAATTAAATATTCTCGGTTTAGCTGTAAAAAGATAATTTGATGTTTTTTTCTAAATGCCAATACCGCTAGTTTCATCAGAAATGTTAAATGGAAATGTACAGTTCAAAATATTTCACAAAATTATTCCTTTGTAATTCCTGTTTACACCTGATTTTTAACATTTTACATAATATACTCTGTATAATAATTTTCTTATTAATATGAAGATTCTAATTGTATTGCCACTTAGACTTGCTTATCAAACTGAAAGCCCCAGTATACCTGATATTGTCCATACTTCACAGTCTTGTCTGCTGAATATTCATTCAGAAGCATCAGTAAATCATAGCACAGCATTCAGTTCCACTTCAGGACATCTGAAGTTGGGTGTTTACACATAGGTATCCTTGTCTGAACTAGGTGTCTAAACTGCCAGTGGGAGTTTTGAAAAGGGAATAACTCTCCCTAACGAGCATTTAGGAACATACCCTTAGTCACTGCAGTCAGAGAATTTAAGAGAATAATTCAGCTAACCAATCCTTACTGTGTGTCTCCCAGTAATTTGTACATAAGTGCTTGAAAGACATTTCTATGATTATATAAGCCATTCAAGGCAAATTTTCACAATTGAAAACAGCACTTTATATATATAGCATTCATTAAATGGTCTTTCATGACAGACTCGTACAGATTATCATTAAATCATAACATAAGCATACAATGAGATTTTTTTACTACCCTAACTTCATGTAGACACAATCTGGGTTTGTGGTATGCAGTTCTAATATTAAATTACTGAATGAATATATATTTTTAATATCTATTTCTAAAGCCATCATCTTTCAAAGTTTCAAATGACTATTTCAAAAATTATGGATTTTGTAACACTTCAGAGAAGGTAAATTTGAAGGCTTATTCTAAAATTAGGTGGGACTACTTCGACAGAAACTGGAAAATTTACAGAAAACTAAATATGAAATGGCTCAGAATTATGAAACTCAGCTTCAAGCACTGAAATCCCAAGTAAGAAAAATGTTACTTTCATTATTTTATGATTGCAATATGATGAGCTTATATGTGCCTAATGTTATAGATGTTCCTTTATGGATTTGGGAAAAATGAAAAATGTCGCACAAATGATGATGACTAAAGCTTCCCAACAGGCTCCATTATCATTTTTGTATTGATACGTCCAAACTCTTTGTGTGGATTTTTGATATGATTGTGAGATTTGTTATGAAGACAGATACTCGATTACTTGATTTGGACTGATAAACTAAAACCTTGGTGAATGAATAGCATAGCCAGTTAGATTCATGCTAATAAGACTCTGATGCACAGTAGAAATTTTAAGACTGAAACTGTTCTTATCATCTCTTTGCTGTGTTGTTTTTTTTCATTTTATTTTGCATGATTTACAGGGCTTATTAAAGTGGTCTGATAGCTTTCCGGGAACATACTATAAAAAGCTAGAGTAACCTGGATTCACAGAATCACAGAATTGCAATATGGTAAGGGTTGGAAGGGACCTCTGGAGTTTATCTAGTCCAACCTTCCTGCCAGAGCAGGATCACCCAGGGCAGGCCACACAGGAACATATCTAGGATATCCAGGTGATTTTGAAAGAGTCTAGAGAAGGATACTCCACAACCTCTCTGGGCAGCCTGTTCGAGGCTCCATCACCCTCACAGTAAGTCAGTCCTCATGTTCAGCTGGAACTTCCTATGTTCCAGTTTGTGTCCATCGCCTCTTATCCTATTACTGGTCACCACTGAAAAGAGACTGGTCCCATCTTATTGACACCAACCTTTCAGATATTTATACACATTGATAAGATCCCGTCTCAATCTTCTCTGGCCCCAGGTGACAGTTCTATGAATATGCAGAGAATGCTTTTGTTGTTAGGTAATTAACACTTTTAATCATTTGGGCAACTATCTAGAAACAAAATCTAGTTTATAATTTACATGAATTACAGAAAAAGAAACATCATCTTACGATTATTGAGAAGATAAGCATACAATGAAAAATGGTGAGAATTTTTGCACTTAGGTTGTAAGGTACCTTTAGCAATGTGGAAATATCTCCCAAAATATAGTATATCTCTCTTTTCTCATCCTGTTTCATATTTGCTGCAATATTTTTAACTTCTTATTTTTTTTTAATCACATGCTAAAAATGACTGGGTTTATGTTACATATTGTTGCTAAACTACACTGAAACTGAACTTTCTGAGATTGAAACTCTAGGTAATTTTTCCTAAAGATATTGATGCTGAAGTTGTTAATTGCCCTCCAAGTCCTTTTCATGGGCAAATACAATGTTTGCTCTTTGAGGGTTGATGTTTTTTTCAGAATATGATACTTCCTAACCTACAGTCTTCTCTCCGTAAATGGTAATACTTCTTGCCAAGATTCCCCTCTTTAGTTACCACTAAGACCACCTAACCTTTCTTTCAGTGTCCTGATTGCATCTTCTTCTAGCTTTATGCAGGGAGTTTGTATTTCTAGTTCTTAAGAATATATATCTTTCCCGATCTTGCCTCCCAACATTTCCTTCTCTCAACCATTTATTTTACCAGAAGTTTCAGCACTGATGGCATTTGCATTTTCTTTTCCCATACCCATTCTTCTCCTTTCACCAAACTATATTTCTTCATGAAATGTCCATCCAGTGAACACTGAAGAAGAAAACTATTAAGTGCTGAACATGAGAGGCATGCCTACATTCATTATGTGATAAGAAAGTTTCCCTGTCAGAACAATTCCAAGCACCTATGCTAGATGGTAGGACTACCCCACTCGACTCCTCTAGGATTCACCAAGTGTCCTTATTCCTAGTTCCTTTCTAAAATTACAGTGCTGCAGTGTCTACAACAGAATGACTTTAATGTCCCAAATTCTTAGCTGGAAAAAGTTCTATCTAAAATGTAGAACTTCCCGACAATATTAACCTTTACCTTATCTCCTTTGTCTCCTCCTTTTGGTTCTTACCCTCCCGTGAAAGTTATACCTCCTTCTACACTGTATAATCTTAAGAGCTACAATTTAGTTTTACAGAAATAGTGTATTTACCAGTAGCATGGTATCTTTCTCTGCAAATGTATTCTTAAAATCCCTCCCCACTTTTGTTCATTCATAATCTTGGTAGGAATAGAAAACATCACCTTTTCTAGCTCAGAATGCTCAGCTATTCAGAACAAATTTCTCTCTGATATATTGCTTCTCTGTTCCTCAGTGCTTTATACCCTTGCTACTGATAAAAGCAGCTGCTTAATAAGCAAAATTTCTACTGAAATGATTGTGTGCCTGTTGAATGCAGAAAAACCTGTATTTTTCTTGTATTAGGGAAATAATTCCTGGCATGTAACCTGTAGGTGAAACTTCTGTACTTATTCAAATGTACATTTTGTCATACTTAAATAGCAAAAACTTCAGGGATTACTCTTCTTTATTTTTTTCCTTTTTTTTTCTATATTACTGTTTTAATAGTTATTCTCGTTTTGAAGATTACAGATATTCCTTAGCAAAAGAATAAGAATCCTTTCTTGCTCTAAGAACTTCAGCAACCAGTTGCCTCACTGAGGCATTTAAATCTAGATTACTATGTCTGAGCTACCTCAGGCTCCTGTTAGAATCAATGAAGGAAAACGGACACCACTGAAATATAATTCCTGTCAATGTATGACAAGAATTTAAGATAGCTGAAATGACTAAGCATTTGAAGGCAGCTTTTTCATGGAGAGTCCATTTCTACTGGACAGTACAATACCTGTCTTAATCTCAGGTTCCTCTTCACAGAATCAGTGATTCTGTGCTCTGTTATGTGAACTACTCTTCCCAGGCAGTTCACATATGCCATAATATATTCAAAAGCAAGACTCCTGTTATTTGAAAAAGGATATCTTTCTTCCAAAGACAATGAGTTCCATTTTGTTTGAGCCTGGGTTCTCTCACCCATTTAAAATATTTTATCTCAACTGTGTTCTCTGGCAAGGTCAATTTCAAATATAGGTAGCTTGTCTGCAAAACTTTTGATTTTGTTTTGAAAGTTATTTCTCAGCTCTTTAAGTCCATGTTACAGGATTTCTATTCAGAAATTAGAAGTTGGTCAAATCTATTCCTGGATCTCCCCATTTCATGAAACTTTGTAGTCTAAAAGAATCTATGTTCTTGTCATCTTTTCAATTCTTTTTTGCTGTTCTACATTGTGAGTTCCCCAAATCATCTCAAATGTCTCTAGGCAGTTTCCAGTCTTCTTTGGCTGTCTTTGTTATCTGTACATACCTCAATAGCTCTTCCCGTGTGTCATGGTTTAGGGCCAGGGCACCCCCAGACTGATAATAGACGCTCTCTTTTAACCCCATTCCCTCCCCAGTGGAAAAGAGAAAAGGAATAATGGACAGAGATTTAGCAATTAGAAAAGGAAACTAGGACAGCTTTAATGAAAATGAAAATAATAATAATGGCATATATGCAAATATATACAAAACCTGTACTGAACCCAACTCCCCTGATGATAACTAAGTCACTGGCACTGATGCTGAGGAGTTGGCATTGGAAGAGTCCCAGATAGGGCCCTCCAGCAGATGGGAGCTGTGTTCAGGAGCTGGATTCTAGCACTGGGTTCAGGAACACACCAACTGGGATCGAAGGCAGTATGGGCAGAGTCCTCCTTGGTGTTCTGAGGGGGAGAACCGCTCAAGAGAGGAAGAACATCAAGAAACAACACCCCAAGCCGAGAACTTAGCTGGGCCTAGCCCAGCGTAGCCTAGCCTAGCCTAGCCCACCAGCCGCTAGTCTTCCAACCCTCTGGATCCCAGCGCTTTATATACTGGATATAACATCTATGGGGTGGAATACCTCATTGGTCAGCTAGGAGTCGCTTGTCCTGTCCACTCCTCCATGCAGGTTCAGCCTTTCTCTTTCTGCACCCCTCAGTGTGATACACAAGTTCTAGCAGTGGGCTTGGTCTGCATTCCAATCCTTGGTAGTAACTCTAAACATAAGGTGTTATCACTGCTAGAAGCAAACACTGTCTGCAAAACATGCTGCTAACTTGAGAAAGTGCAGTTAGTTAGAAAACCTGAGCTGAAAAGTAAAATCACTGAACAGAATTTGTTCAGTTCTCACTCAAAGCAGGACACTGGGTAGGTTCAATAAGATTTCATTTCCTTTCCTATTACTTCCTCAGAATTAATTCATTTTCCAAACAGTAGTTCGCTTGAGCAGTTAACAAAAATACCAGATTTTATGGTTTTTGTTTGGTTAGACGAACAACTTTATGTTGGAGTCAGAATTTTTAAAGCCATATAATACTTGAATGTAAAGGAACAAAACAGGAGACATGATCAATGCTCATAAACTTCTTCTCTACTCAACATTCTTTGCAAAATGATTTCACTCAGCTTCCTTCAAAACCGAACGCTGACCAAGACTAGTGTTTGCTTTGCCAATATCCTTGACTTTTTTTTTTTTTTAATTAAACACAGATGCACATATCTCACTAGACACTGTCAGTTTGCTCTATCAAACCTGTTAACAGCAACTAGCCCCCTTGCTTGTGTGGTATAGCTGAGTGTTGATCAAACCATTTTTCTGAAGAGGCTTGTACCTTCTGAAGAAGCTGGTGGTTCTATGGGTAGCTTCCCTTGTCTACGTCTGCCTGCTAAGCCATGCTTTCATGGTAAGATCAATGGGCAGAACAGTATTTAGTGTATCATTCTCACAGATGCTCTTTGGTATTTCATGATTACAGATGAATGTAATAATCAGACATGTTACAATTCAATCACTTTCATGATACAAAAGAAACATGCAAGTTTAAAATACATTAATGATAATCCTTCATTCTGGCTAGTGAAGCACCCTTTAAAAATGTCAACACAAGATGGCAGTAAACAAGTATAAATATAAACATTGGCAAGGAAATTACACTATGGGTAACAGTGCCGTAAAGAACTTTGTGCTTTCAGCAACTTGGTCTAGCCAGTGGGGTTGGACTAGATGATCTTTAAGGTCCCTTCGAACCCAAACCATTCTATGATTCTATAAACTTAATAAGAATTAAGTAGCTGTCAAATCAACTCAGTTAACTGTTAGTTACCATTTATATGAGGCCTCAGTCTTGTTCAGCTCTGTAAAATTAACTTTATTAATTGATTTTTTGTTACATTGATTAAATATTTACCATGCTGAAGTTGCAGTTGGTGATTGTTGTTCAAAGACAGCTTTGGCCATGTGCCAAAGCTATTTTTGATAGATTCTGCATGTTCAAATGTGCTTTCATTTTCAGTTTTCAAAGTTGACACATAGTTATAAAAAGCTAAAGTCACATCACTTAAAGCAAAAAAAGGTTGGAAGCATAGAAAAATGTGAGAAAAGCCAAGAGACACTATCTGAAGTGAGCAATTTATACAATAAAATGGAGGTAAGAATACTTGGTTATTATATTTAATTTTAATACGACTTTAGAACTAATTTGTGGCTTATAATTGTGAACCTTAATTTCCCGATAATTCTAGAAAAATTGTATAATTTTCTTGCTCTTGTAAAAAAAGAGACATATCTTAATATTCAGGTTTTGTTCTTCTATCAAAGTTTTATTAGTGATTTTAATAGTTTCATGAGTTAATACAGATTATTTTCTTTGTAAGTGAAAGTATAAATAAATTTTACTTTTTTTCCCTGATTAATATATGTGTACTAGATAATAACCAATTGAGGCACCATCAGAAAATGTCCTATGCTTTCAACTGCAGCATACTTGCCAACATCTGCTACTACAAGAATAATAAATGGGTTATACACCTATCACTGACTAAATATATCACTACTGTTAAACTGTCTGATCCAGCTAATTTGAGAATGACCTTATTTAAGATTGAAATGTGAAAACAATGTAACACAGTGCTATAATTTGATTAATTATGCACTATGAAAAATGAGTGCTTGGAATATTTTCAGCAAAATCTAGTGCTCAGAAAATAATTACTGTGTTGAAAATCTACTAAACTCAGCAGTGCATTAGCAAGGCCTTGAACCCAGAGTCCTCATTAAATAGTCTGAAACTACATTGGTATCACATTTTGTAAAATGGGAAGATGTTTATTCACTTAAAAAGCCAAAGCGGGTATTAGGAAAGATGTAGTAGAATATTTTTATTAATCAGTGTTGGAAAGCATTTGATTTGTTTCAGCAGTAAAGAAAATGTTTTGTTTTTAATTTGAGGAATTCCTTGGTTTAGGGTAATTACAAAAGTCCATCTATCTTTTTGGAACCAACATTTGCATTGTGAAAAAGAAAGATCTCTTAACAGCTTGTAAGTATTTCCTTGTGTAAAACAGTGTACTCTTATTTTGCTAATTCTTCAGAGTAAAAGAGCAACACATCTAGTATCTGGAGCTATCCCTCTTACTTTGGAGGATATGGCCTTTAAAATCCAGTTGTGAGCATATAAGATCTGGTATGACTTAAGACCCAATTAAATATATGACAAATGGGGATATAAGTGCAAATACAAGACCAGTATTAGATAAATCTGATATAATTTGTTACATTTTTGTTTAAACTAGGTGAACTTAGAGTCAGAAGCAGTGATTTTAAAGAGAGCAGTAAGTAAAGTTTATTCATAGTAGCTGCTGNAATGATTTAAAAAATTTTATTATTTTATTCAATTATTATGTTTACTACACAATTATTTTTAGATTAACAACTTTTAAGACTGTTTTTTATCTGGTGGTATGGCTGGTTTATATCATTGTTCTTTATTTCTTCTTTCCAAAATTGTGAAAAGATTATGGTTTGTTTGGTTTTTTTTTCTTAGAACTATACAAAGTTATTTTGCTATTTTCTCTGTGTTTACTGGACTTGATTTGCTGTCCTTCAGGAATTAAAGGCAAAATCAAGAGAATGATAAGAATGGGACAATCTGCCAAAATTATATTGTACATTTAGATGCTCAACCAAAATTGTTGAAGAAATGTAATTTATTTCAGATAAAATTCCTACCTTCCTGTTTTAGAAAATGAACTGTTAGCTCAGGTAGAGTTATTTTAACTTGATTTTTAAAAATCTGAACACCACATGCTTATAGTGAATATGACAATACAAGGATAGATTGGTAGAGAATATATTATCTCAGGCAAGGCAGACCCATACTGAAAGTTATAATGATACATACAGTTATTATAATTTTCTCATGAATATGAGAAAATGAATACATTTCTTGATGAAAATGCCGGTATTTCTGATTTTTAAAGCCCTGCAAAAAGCAGTGCATGGTCCTTTTTACCTTTGAAGTGTACTGTGGAGTTACTTATTTTCTATGCTATTTAGTAATATGCAGTTAATTTTGATGACAAGTTATTAAAAGTATCTTCCCAATTCAGTTTGACATGCCATTAATATGTTGACTCAAATATAACACCCCAAATCTAAGGCAGCCCTCTATTTTTTTAAGATCGTAAAAATACATTAATACAATTTATGCAGAAAAATCTATTTATGGTGATCCACACAGTTGGAAGGTTTTTTTCCTGGATCACTTCTCCCTTTTTTGTCACATTTTCCAGCTTTCAAGTTGCCATTCAGTCCTTGGTTAACTTCTTGATTCTTTTTTACTTGCCAATTGCTTTTTACTTTTTTTTGCATAACCTATTGATCTAGTTTGGTTTTTTTTTTAATTACTTCCAATCCAGAAAAAAATCAATATTGATTTTACAATGTCTTGATGACCTAACCTGCTCTGAAAAACATTAGAAAGTAACTTATAAATTAACTGGGCCACAAGACGGCTTGAAAATTAATAAGGGGAAGACAATTGCATTGCTGACCAGTAATCCCCTTTTCCACTGTTACTAAACTCATTGGATCTTAATTTAGTGAAACATTTTCTCAGTAGCTCCCATGAGACTCTTTAGCCCTATCCAGTTTCCAAGGATGACAGTTTTGTTTTCAGATGCGGAAAGCATTATATTGCAACTGCTGCACTTTCATACAAGTGCTTTAAAAAAGCAAGGTTTTAAATGGCCGAAACTACAGACTGAGGCATGTTGATTATACAGTTAGACAAGTCAAAATAGAGTACTTAAGGTGAACATCCACATTCTTCTGTTGAGACTTTCACTGCTATCAGTGAACTTTCTTTGAAACAATTTTCTTCACAACTATAACATAACACTTATTTACAAAATGGAAGTCCTATGGACTGTTAGCCCTTAACTAGTTTAACATCATTCATTTGTCCTGTGTCTTTGTTTCATATTCCTCTTTTGTGAGGTCTTTGATTTCCAGATGGAGTCTTGAACTGTATTTTTCACAGGATGCTTTGACACTTTGCTATATCAAACTCCATAACTTAGATGTCAAGAGAACGTCATTTTGTTATCTGTAGAAGTGTAGAAGAAGTTATCTTACCTGCAGATCTCTTTTTGACTTTTTATTTGATATGCATCCAGTGGTCAGTTGTTCAGCCAACTTAAATTATGGGAGCATAGTCAATGATATCAAAAGCTGTCTAAGGCATGTCTTTTTATAGTTTTTGTCAACAAAATATGGCATTTGTAGTGCTATTTATTTTTAATATACATTTTCATGCTCAACTTGATCTCTACACATGATGGATGGCTTCTAGGTTGTATTTTGTTGTCATTTTTCAGTTGATTCTCAGTCTTCTGGAAGATTACTGCTGCTTGTTAATCTCCCAGTAGAGGGATCCCTGTATTTTTTTAAACAGCAAAAACAGTTACCATAGTGATTATGGTTCTTCACAATGCCTGTGAATTCACAAATACCGGCAATACCAATTTTCTCAAGTTTTCTTTTTCAGTTTTCGATTAGTACAAGAAGCTGAAAAGAGTGTGGGAGTCTGCAAAATGTACAGATATTACTCCCCAAGTTTATGGATAATGATATCAAACATGTACAGTTTCTTTAGTAACTGAATTGTTTATATATTAACTATGTAATGCCAGCCCTTTAGTCAAAGGTTAATATCTATCCTGAGGCACACACACACACAACTACTGAGTTCGATAAATCAAAGAACATTTACCTCAATTTATTTTTTTATAGGTAACTGCTTTGGCTAGGTCATTATAAGCACCTTTTTCACATTTGAGGCTAATTAACTTTAAGTGCTGGGGAAATACACAGCAGAGGAGACAAGTCCTTGAAAAAAATTCTGTGCCCTTGAAAGTTTCTGAACTTTTTTTTTTTTTACTGAAAACAACAACATGAAACTAAAAAAAGAAGTAATTGAATTGAGAAATAATACAAACTGTTGCAATTGTGCCATCTTTTCTTAGCAAATCATGGTGAAGATGGAAATAGCTTTATTATTTTAGCAGCAATGATTTGAGCAGCAATGATTTGGTCCTAACAATTTACATATAATTACTGAATTTCATTTAAATTATTTTCTTGTTTTATAGAAGAAGACCCCAAATTATAAATTCCAAATAACCAATAAGAAACAAAACCAAGAAGAGGTAATTACCTATGGCCAGCCTGAAACTGAAAAGGATGAATTGATTATTGAAAAGCTAAGGGCACCTGTGAATGAATTAGCAATGAACAAGAATAAACTACAAGAAGAAAATCTGAAACTCCAGGAGGATAAAAAAATATATCAAAACCAGTGTGAGGTAGTAATATTTTTTCTTTTTCATGATGACTGAGAAATTAATGTTGGAGTATACTTTAAAAAGCTGTACTAAGATCCATAT
>VYZU01040896.1:37958-81855 GCA_013401355.1 Ceyx cyanopectus | reverse complement strand
CTAGGATAATGAAGGCAACTGCTTCAAAGCTGCAGTACAAATTTTGACCAGTCTGAACATTTCTGAAATGTCAAAGGGAAAATGGAGTCAGACGAAATCCAAAGCCACTTAGGGAAAGTTAAAATGCTTGGTAGGAAGCTGTGGTTGTTGGCTCAGCAGCCCTGTAATGCCACATTATCTTCCCTGAGCCCTCTCCTGTTTCAGGCGAGGAGCCTCACACAGCAGCCAGTGTCCAGACGCTGACGCCGGGAGCAGTGGTTTGCTGCCAAGCAGAAACTTTCTACATTCCAAGCCCCAAGCTGTCAGTTTGCTTACAGCTAAAAAGTAATAGCCCAGCTCACCGAGGAGTCCGACCATCCACAGGAGGTGGGAACAGCTGAACGTTGGGCTTCATCTAGCACAAGGGGAAGGCAGCAGCTTTGTCACTGCAAGCATCTGTCACCGCATGGAGCTGGGGAAAAAGCCAGCAGAAGTGACAAAGGGAGAGCTATCTGAGGGAATTAGCTCCAAAAAAAATTACTAAACTCGTGCAGCCAGAATCTAGTGTTCACTGGAGTGAATTGGGCAGGCCTGCCTCTGTTTTCTAACATTTTATAGAGATCACAAGAATAATCCTGTTATGGTCTGCCAAGGTGATTTCTGGAAGACTAGCAGATGAAGAACATAACTTCTTCATTTGAAATTTGGTGAGATGTGCTGAGCCATACTTTTTGTCTGAGGGAGTGCTGATTCATAAATCTGGGAAAAGAAAAAGAACAGGATGGCTCTGCATCTAAAGGAATAGATGCTGAGATGGAGCTGGTGTGGCAGACTGACCTGAGTGTCAGCCACAGGTTGCACAGAGCAGTACTGTCCTGTGTCAGTGTGGTCCCTCTCTGTGGTTGTGCACAAGGCCTGGAAGGACAAAGCCTTGATCTCTCTTGGAGCCTGTGAATGTTACCATATTGCAAGCACACAGCCACCCTTGGAACCTTTCAAGAGGCTGAGTATCCTCTGCCCATTCTGGCCCTTCGTGCCCTGGAGGTGTTCTAGCAATGGCTAGCAAGTTTGTGGCTGTCAGCTATATATACATGTATTGAGAGGGAGGGAGGTATGCACATATATATAAATATACATATATATATGAAGTAATTTTATTTAAACTCCTCAAAATGCATGCCCATAGCTTTACCCGGGCCTGACAGCAGCATCTGGCTCTCTGCAGGGAGGTCCTGGCCCACCATCCTGCTCTCCCAGAGATGGGATGAGTTATTTGTGAGGGGCTTTTCAGTGTAAATCCATGGTGGAGTGCCATCTGCTGGGCATGTGCGGGGCTCTTCTGGCACAGGAAAGGAATAAACCAAAGAGAAATCCAAGAGAAATAGGCTCTGTCTGTGCTAGAACATAAAATTTCTCTGTAGAACTTTCCCCAGCCAGCTGGCAGGAAGCAATCCATGGCCATGCTGCTTCACCCTGCAATTCCACTTGGCCTCTGCAAAACGTGCTATGGAAATGGCCACTGGCTCCCACCAACACTCAAATCATTTGGGGGAATTTCTGGGGAGAATCCCAGTGATCCAGGCCAAAAGTAAGCCAAGAATCATCCTGATGGTGAGAATGTAGAGCAGCAACCACTGCCTATGGATATTCCTTGGTACTGATCACTCCATTAGCTTTGATACTGTCTTTGTGTGATGTGCTTGTGATGGACCAGCTCAATGACAGGGAGAAGGAGAATGAGCAGGTTTCAGATCTGGCAACCTATCTTGCACAGAAGCTTTGAATCACATCTGGAGCTTTCTGCTTTTGTCCATCAGCTACTCAGGGAGCTTGCTCCCCTAAATGCACAGTCACCCCAAATAGCTGCCTGAATTAGGCCATGTGAATCCCTCAAGCTTAAAATCTCTAAAGGCAAAATCACCTCCTTTTGAGCCATTCCTCCCTGCTGTGTCTTCTCTGATTCATCACAGACAGTGGCAGTTATTGAAACCTGAATCACAGTTGCATTATGTAAACCCACCTCTGATTACAGTATGAATGAGGAATACAGAAGGAGGAGGGAAAGAAGAAGGGGAGAGCGAGAGGCAAGCTGCAAATTAGAGGCAAATCACAAGGTTGGTTTAGGCAATTGTGTAAATGGAGGTGGCTCAATTTTCAACCACACTAGGAAACCACGAGACACACTGTAGTGCCAAAGACCAAGGATCTTCAGGATAACAGCTATTAAAATCCCTACTTTTTGTCCTATTGGAGATCCAACAACCTCACACATTTCTGTACTACTGCAGTGTGTTTCTGTCTCACCACTAAGGATCCTGGGAAGCAATGGAAAAATATCTGGGGACAAACTTTGTCAAGGGCTCTCAGAAAATGGTTATAAAAGGATTGAATCTAAATCCATATAAATGCTTTGCCAGCATGCAGCAACCACTAATTTTAGTTTCTCCATGAAATATGTCAAAAGTAAGCTTTCTCTGCATCAATCGCCTCCCAAAAGTAGGAAAGAGACCTTGATGGGAAGGAATGGTTAAACTGAACAAGCAAAAAGTAGTATGTCCTTCAAAACAAGCACATACTTTTCTGGCTGGAGGGTTTTATTCATGTCCTTCCAGCCCACTCCAAACACAAACTTATCACCCTTAGGTTTTTTTTGTGCCAAATCAGTAACAGCTTGCGCAGGGATTGTGGAATGCTGCATCTGAAAGCCTCTCACACGTCTTGCTAAAGTAAAGGACTGATAATAATTAATAGCTGCCAAGGACATTCAGCCTTGTTGAGTGGTTGCTAGCATGGTTTTTCCCTGGACACAGCTTAGACTGAGTCTCTCCAGGTTTCCTGGACAGTATCTGGAGGCCAAGATATTTCCCTGTGTTTTTCTGCACGATGCCTGGCAGCAGGTGAAGAGAACATCCCATGAAACCCTTGACATGAACTTGCTGATGGATTGGGTCATCACTTCTTTTAAAATCTCTTCCCATGGAGCAGAGTTGTTCAGCTGCACAAGGAAGGCACAACTTTCCCACCCTTCTAGGCTTTGGGTAGGTGAAGTAGCTCTGGACAGGCTTTCAGGTCACAGGGGGGTATTAAAGCACTGTGTGCGGGAGGCTGGAGGATTTGTTCCAGATGGTTTCTGCCTCTTGCTCTTTTTATTCAACTGCTCTGATAGGGTTAGCAACCTTAGGAATTATGCCTGGATCATAAGCTGCCTTTATTTCACAGTTGTTCTGGAGATGATCCTAAAAGTGATGCTTTTGGGAGCAACAAGTATAATAACATCATTCAAAACAGTAGCTAAAGGAAGCAAGAGAGCTGAAGGGAAATGTTCAGCTCCTGGCTCTGCAGCTGACATTTGTCAGCTCATCTCAGACCAGGGAAGGCAAGTTTCTGAAACCTTCCTGTTTCTTTCTTTTTTAACTTGGGCCAGCTGGAGCCAGAAGAGCTGCAGAGCCAGCAGGCACTGAGCACCTCAAAGGCAGAATTCTTGCAGCAGGACAGCTTGGCAGGAAGCCAGGAGAATAAATTACCTTGGGTCCACATGGCTTGCAGGTAAATCTGGGTGCTTTAACATATTTCAGCAGGCAGGTGTTTTCACTTCATCACTTCAGCTTCAGTTGCTTCTACAATTTTTCATCAGAAATGCTTGTGACAGCATGGGACACACCTCAGGAGGATGCAGTACAGAGCAGTGCTCCAACACCTGCCATTTTCTTTGTGGCTTTCTCTCTTTAATAAGGTGGTTTTTTGAAGGTGCCAGTGCTTACTCTTGGGAACAAAGACCTTCAAACAGGCTGCTCACCTGGATTTTCCCAGCTGTGTGGTCATCCTTAGGCTGGAGGGTCAAGACATGGGATCAGACCAAGTTCTGGCTAAGTGTGATCAATGAGGAAACCTCAATGGGAAATACATGTGCAGCAGTCAGAGCATGCTGGCAGGCTGCAACAACTCTAGTCCCTGAACGAGTTACTGGGAGAGATAGCTGCTTGTGGCAGGACACAGTCTAGTTCTTATTCCCAGAAGTCAGGGAGGCCAAAAATCCATTGTAAACAAAAGCAATTTAGTCCATTAGCAGAGATCAGAGAAGCTACCTGCCTCAACAGAACCCAGCTATGTTTCTAATTAAGCAGAGATGGCTCAGAGTCTCTGTTCTAGCCACTGCGGCTGCAATCCCAAATTCCCACAACAAATTACCTGCACTTCTCTCTCTTAACACAATTACCTATTTATCTAACATGGTCATCCAAACACTGGAGTGCATCCTTGCACAGAAGTGTTACTGTAGCTGTCACCAGAGATTTGTTTGTGCAAGGCTTGTAGGTTGTGGTCCTTCAACATGAGTCCACTTACAGCCTGAAGGGCAGAAGTTTCTTCTTAAGGGGAAACAAAGAGAGGCCAGTGGGGGCTTGGGCTTCACTCTCCTTCTATCTCTTTGCTCTTCATGGTACCAGCATCTGAAGAGACTTTTATGTTCCTAGCTAACAAGCAGAAGTGAGGGAAAGCCACACGCTCTCATGCTGGCCCTCTTGCAAATCAGCAGCTATTTTATCCAGGGCTGCAAAAGAAAGTTGCTTTACCTTATCTGGATCAGCCTGACTGTGCTAAAAGTGAAGCACTAATACATAATACTTAGGCTGGAGTTAAACCAGGTAACATGGGTATGAAACACAGCAGAGCTGTAGCAACAGAGAGCTCTTTGCCAAGCCAGCTGAAGAGCCAGTTAGTGGTCAGATGGCTGCTTCTGCTGGGTTCCCTGCTGCCCAGGTCCCACCAGGCCATGCTGTGGAGCTGCACTTGCTTTTCCTCATAAGTGGTGAGGATGGAAAGAATGGCCCATTTCACTCCTGGCTGCCTTTTGCAGCCTCTCCTGTGGTTCCCATCCAACTGCTGCAGCAATAGGTGTCACCTCTGGGAAAGAGCTGCCTGGCCAGTCTGACCTTCCCTCTCCTGAAGGCAATGCTAGAGGTCAATTGCTCTATGAGGGGGCATTCAAGGAGAGTAAATCCTGATCTGCTCAGTCTTAGGGGGCTAATACTGTGAAACAGCAAGTGACACACCCAAGGTCCCAAAACATAGCTTGGATCTGTGCAGCACCTCATCTGCAAGAGATGAGGGGACAGTAGTTTTCCTTTACACTTAGTTTTAATAATAAGCATGTTTGCCCACTGCAGTGGTGGCCACCAGTCAGGGTTCACTTGCTTCCTGTCTGTCCAGTTTCACCCTGTCTGTCAGGCACAGGGATAATCCTACTGTCATCTCTGCTGCTGCCACCCTAGCCCCTGCCATTGTAGAGCTCCCTGCCTGTCCCAGCCTGCCCTGAAGCACCATGTGGATGAAGGTCCTCAGGTCTGCTCCATCCTCCACCAGTGCCCACAGAAAAGAGAGGGCCAGGTGCTTTGCCAAGACCCCTGCATGATGCAGACTCCCTAATCTCCATGAAGAAAATGTCCTGTGAACTAGGAGGCAACTCTTTCTGCCTTTGGCTGCAGGGATGGCTGGGCTTGAGCTGCCTCTGTGCAGGGCTGACACCTGCACCCTTGCTCCACGTCTCCTGGCAAAGGCCAAGGGGAAAGTGACTGACTTCTGCCTACTGGGCCAAAGACAGACACACAAGCATCATGCACTCACCATTTGGGTAGTTGACATGGGTTTGAGCTTGCCTGAGGCTTGGCATACGTGCCTCCAAGGGAAAGCCATGAGCTGCTGCAGCAGGTAGTGGATCTGGCAGTGTGGCTGATGGCCATCTGTTCCTGAGTCAGTCACACAGACAGGTGTCAATCATACCAGTGATGGGAAAACCTGAGGGATTAACAGTGCTGAACTCCTGTCTAGAGCATTATGTACCAGCAGACCTGGGTTTCTGCAGCTCTGAAAGATGTGCAATGGGTATAAGGGAAAGCACTGGGGAAAATAAGCCTTACCCTTATGAGGAATGTAATGTTGTTTTGGGTTTTTTTTGTTTGTTTGGCTGGTTTTTCTTATTTTTAATTGCAACTATTCTCTTTTCCACCTAGCTTTCTTTGTCCATTCTTTCCCTTCTGGTACTGGACTCTGTATTATTAATTCCTGTTCAGTGTTTGCTAATTTTCTGTCTCCTTCTCTGCATGCATTGTGCTATGTCATCTATGAAAGGATATACAGATAGCAAACAGTCCCTACAAAGACTGCTCACACCTGTGCTCTGGCAAACAGCTTAGTCTCCCTTCTTGCAATTATACTTCTGGTTCTTCTCTTTGTCCTCTTCTGTTACTCAGGTTTTGGTTTTCCCTTGTGTTTCCTGTAGTCTAGACCCTTGCCAGCTTTGCTTGTCCACCTTGAGATGAGACTAGCCCTACTCCTGCCATTTGGATCACTTGCAGCACTTCTCTCCCTTGCCCTGACCAGCCTTGCTGAGACAGCTGGAAGGAAGTGGTGTAACAGAGAGGATGTGAAGAGCATCTTCTGAAGGCCTCTGTGGTCATGACTAAGGTCAAAGAGCCAAATGTTTATGGTTTGTGTGGGCGTGCTATGTAAACAACAACAATTATTCATTGTCAAAACTTCATCATTTAGGCAGAACTCAACTCTTTTTGCTGGACTGTTCACATTTACTGCTTCTTCTGAAGATTCACTTGCAGACAGACTTCAGCCTTCTTCTCCCAGCAGTAAAACTCTGTTAGAACTATTAAAGAAGACACTGTCACAGTTATAGTGTGACACCTCACATTCCCACCTCACCCTCTGCTGACATGTGATCCTGATAGGCATGGCCCCCAAAAAACTACTTTTTTTTTTTTTTGGGGGGGGGGGGAGTGGGGGGGGTGGAATATGTGATGTATTAATTAATATGTGAAATAGTAATTTTTTCAGATTGTTATAAAGTGGCAACAGTGGCTGGAAAGTGTTTGTGTACAAAAGGGCATCACTTCTGATCTGTTCAGTGCATTTGAAGGACTCCCACCGAAATAAATGGAAGCATCTTCCCATTAACTCATAAGGTTTTAGAACCTGTTGCACTGAGGTGTGTCAGCCTCTAGGTACTGCTCACACTTTTATTTATGAAATTCCATGGGGATGAGAAGTTGCTTTTTGACTACAAAGGAGGAAGTGGCAAAACCATTTTGGTTGTTCCATCAGAGACATACACTTTGCTTATACAGAGGTGGCTTCATTTTCTTCCTTTTGTCTAGAGATCTAGAAATGGCATTGGCTCTCCAAAAGTCAGTGCAAGTGAAACCTGGCAGTAGTTAGGTCTACTGGGTAAGCAGCAAATACTTCAAAGGGTGATAGAAAGACATCAGGATTTTGACATCCATGAGATGGCTTCTGATGACCTTTCACTTGCCCTTTCAGATGTCCCAGGTTTAAGGCAGAGGGTGGAGTTTCTTCATCATACCTAGATATACAAGAAAATCCCTTAGTAATCCCTATCCTTACACCCTTTGCAAGAATACTCCTCCATCCTCCTTCTGCCATCACATGCAGAGTAATCCTCCTTTTCCTGCGTCACCCTTCAGTGATCCTTCTTACTCTGCAAGATCACATGCATTGCACAGAGACCTCCCTCTCACTCCCACGGGGTGAGCACTGAGCTGGAGAGTAAAAAAACCTCCCTTTCTCCTACGTGTAAAGCTTCCCTATTCCCCCCACAAAATCCAAGCAGTTCAGATCTCTTTTCTTTACCCTTGATGCCACAAGACCACTCTTCTCAAGCAGTGGTACCACTCACTGCAAAAGTGATGTTTATTGACTTTTTCAGCTAGCTTTTGCCATCTGTTTCTCTTTGCTGCAATAATATTTCCCATCAACCTCCCTGCTCCCCTGAGACTTTGAGCAAGTCAACACCTCACTGATGTTTTCTCTCCCATCATAGCAGTGGGACATGCTGAAAGAACAGACTAGGACTAGGCTACCCTGCCAACTCCCCCATGTACTTTGCCCTTGCAGCACACAGAAAGCATTGTATTGCAAACCAGGGTATTGCTTCCTCACAAGGGGAGCCTGTGCTAGCTTGTAGCCTCAGGTGAAGAGCTACATTTTTTTTCAGTGTGAGAAACGGGGTGAAATGAAGAAAAAGTACCCTGTGAAATGGTCTCCCATCACATGTGCAGTCCCAAAATGTCAAGTTTTACAGACCCTCTTGCTCCAGTGTCACAAACACCACTGCAGCCAGCATGATTTCTGAGTGCTCAAGGAAATAACTCTATACATTTGCCATAGAGCTGACCAGAGGAGAACAAGTGGGCTCAAAAAGTTCTGGTTTCTGGATTATTCTTATCTTGTGACTCCAATGGAGTAGAAAAATTGGGATGGATATGATAAGATCCAAAAGTGGCAGTGACTTGCCTATCTTTCCCTTCCTTTCCCTGACACCTGTACAAGAGCTTGGCTGTGCCCCTCCCAAGGAATTTTCTCTCTTATTTGATGGAGATGACTTAATCCAGAAGATTTAAATCAAACCTGATTACTGGGACTTGATAGGCTTCCCTGGCAAGCTGTTCTGAGACTGACCCAAAAGCTGTCAGCTCACTGTCTGTTCTGTTGACAGTGTTGTTTGGAGGGCTTGGGAACCTCATGCAATGCATCCATCCTCTCAAAGCTCTTCTCAGTTCCACAAATCGGCCTTTCCTTCCCCCTGGCAAAGAGCAGATGTGCACTGAGGGCTGTCAGGAGGCTGAGTGGTGCATGGCTTTTATCTAGCCCTTCAGCTATCAGTGGGCAAACAGATGGGGAAACAGCCCTGTGAGAGCTTTGTCCAAGATTCTTGAAATGGCACGGGCTCACTGCGGCTTTGGGACTAATCCACCTAAGAAATTACTCTGGCATGCCTGTGAGATAATCCTGACAAGTTATTGCATGTGCTCAGCCACCATACCTTAGATGCTGGAGTTCTGTCCAGGCCACTCCCGGGCCACATGAGCACAGGATGGCCATGGGGACCTCTGGGCAGGACTCCTCATCCCAGAGAGTAGAGAGGTGCATGCCAGCCTGAGGCTGGGAACAGGGAGAACGTGGCATCACATCAGTGGCAGTGGCCATAATAGGCTGGTGCCTCCTGGCAGGGGCAAGAAGCAAATCCCTAACTTTGGAGCTCACAAAGGATGCTAGAAGATGATTGTGACTGTAGCAGAAACCTGAGCTCAGTGGTTGTGGAGATGGATGGGATCTCTTTCTGGCAGGAAAGGTGGGGAATAGATAACTACAGGCATGATACAAGTGGTTGAGGGACAAGCACAGGGATTTGGAGTGTGCTGCAGGGGGAAAACTTGCTGTTCAGGACCAAACCACAGCAAGGTCAGCTAATGCTGCCCAACACCTGAGAGCTCCATGGGGATGCAGGCCTTTAGAAGTGATGGAGAAACATTTAAGAAATTATTCTGAAATGAGTCAAATACATTCTTTTTTTTTTCCTCAATTCAGTCATAAATACAGCTATTAGAACAGATTTGATTATAAATAAGAAAAAATCTGGGCCAAAGCAGCATGAGTGTTTTATTTTTATGTAAAAATAGGGAGTAATAAAGTGAAGCTGTAATAATAATACAAAAATGTTGACTAATATCTGTGAAAAATTTGGAAAGCCATAGAAGGAATGAGCTATTTTGTTTTGTGGAAGGTGGGGTGCTGGTGAAATGTTTGTGGTTAGGACAAAGACACTGAATTTTGCAAGAAGAGATTATGAGTTTTTAGTTTAGTCTCTCTTTCTGGAGACTCCCTGCACCAGTGAGGAAATTGCTCATGCCCAAGGAAGGCAGAATAGCCAGGCTCTTATTGAAGTAACCAGTGTCTCTTTTGAGGGTCTTTTTTTCTCCTCTTTCTCCTCATTCCACTGCCTAGTGTCACTGATAAAATACATTTCAATGTCGCAGAAAGAAAAGCAGTGACAGACAAAGATCTCCTTATTTTTGAGCCGTATCAAACCCACTACTGCAAACCAACAATACCTGCATTTTACCTTGCTGAGCTGTCTTTGTGGATGGGAGCTGCTGGGACCTGGCTGAGGAAAGGCTGTGTCTGTGAAAAATCCAGTGAAGTAAAAGTTCAAAGGAGAAGGGAATGGGAGATAAGAAAGCTTCAAATATTCATTTAAAAAGGAAAGAAAATCTGATTAAGATGTGCTAGCTAACTCAAAACATATGAGCCTGAACATCAAAAGGTTCATAATTCGTCCACGTGCTCTAGATAATGATCAGTTTAACTCGATACTTCCTCCGGTGACAGAACTGACGTCAGGCTCTTCCAGAGAGACTTTCAACCCACCCTCTGACACTGAGTGAAGGCCCTGCTGCTGGTGCCATTCCTTACACCCCTGTGTGCACCTGTGTGCCAAAAGGTCTGCTTGGATCCCCTGTCTGCTGCCCAAAACCTGAGATGCAGGCAAGGCTGAGAGAGGAGGCCTTGGAAGTCTCCTGCTGCAGAGAACGTCTTGTAGATCCCTGTTCCTGCAACACTCACTGCAGAGGACAATGGCAGAAAACCTGATTTAAACAGGGCTCCTGAGACTGTCAAAACATGGGCTAGAAATATGTCAGACTCTGTTTCCTCCAGCCCACTGTGACCCGGGGGTGGCTGCAAGTTGGCTCCTCCAGTGCTGCAAAAATTGCTCTTCTGCTGCAAACCAGTGAGATATGCAAGGCAGCTGTTTGCCCATTCCTGCCCTGTTTTCCCTTGTTCTGCTTGGCCAAGGGCTGCTGGCACTGGGGCAGGGATGCTGGTCTGGTGCAGGTGGAGATGGGGCAGGGAGCACCAGGAGCCACACACACAACCTGTCTGCCTCTTGGCCAGAGGCAGTTTCATATCATGGTTTGGCAGGGGGAGATAATCTTGAAACTCTCTGAATATTTCTGAAGCCAGAAGGTTAGAACAGAAGGCAGGTAATGAATCCCAGACCTTCCAAGAGAGCCACGTGTAGCATGAACATAAGAATAATGTGACTTGAGGGAATGGCAAAGCAAAGCATATTCCTTCCATGTCTTCTGTTCAGTCCCAAGCTCTCCCTGAGAGCTGAAATGACCTTCTGTCTCCTGTCCACAGGAGAGAGAGACAAACAGAGACAGGATGTAGGCAGAGGAGTGGTCATATTTTTGTTAGAGGGAAAAAAATAATCAAAAGATTGCTGGTGAACTATTCATAAACCCTATGACTCTTCATATGGTGGAGTTGGGAATTTTCTCTCTCTCTCTCCCCATGCATAGCCTCCTGACAGTTTTCTTTCATAAATTACTCCTTGCACTTCATCCACAACCTCAAGACCACCTTTTCTACATCTTTTTTCAATTTAAGGATTATACTGCTTTGAGGGAGGAGGTGGAGAATGCTAGCAATTACAACAAAGTCCCCTGCTGAGCACTCTGTCATTACCCCATCCTTGTGGAATATGCTGCTCTTTTTTTTAATGTACTTAATTATTCATCTAATGGATAGTCAACTGCACGTGAAGCTTCAAGGTCCGTGAAGAATGAAGTCTAACCTGCAAGACACTCTGGTAAGTTGAATATTTACAGTAAGCACAGCAATCCATCAAATGTCCTTCTGAAGGCTTCTGAAGAAGTGCTTGAGGCCAGGAAAATAGCCTTTATTTTTTTTAGGGATGGGGAAATATACCCATAAATAATCCTTCCTGTCTGTGCCAAGTCTGAAATGCAGGCATCTAACACCACAGAAAGTAAGCCAGCTCACTTACAGCAAAGTGGATTCACACTTTGTTAAATATTAGACACACACCTGATTGTCCTGGAAGTTCAGTTCTGTCCCACTTGGCTGTGAATCACACATTTGAAACAGCATAAAGCATCACATGTTTATTTTAGCAAAAGAGATTCCAGATGCCCATTCTAACAATAGTGTTTAATTACCCAAAAAGTCTGACAATCCATTTATATTTTAATTAAGAGTAATGAATTATGCATGACTGCAGAGCACTTTCTGTGTAGCTGGAGGATGAACACAGAGAAAGGTATGGTGTAGATTGCAGAAATATATCTATATATACAGGGAAAAGGTGATTTTATTTGCAGTTGCAGGCCATTTGGGAACAAGCTGTCTCCAGCTAGGCAGCAGTGTGTGACAGTGGTCCTGCTGCACTACTGCAGTTCTGCTGACAGGCTCCGTGTTACATTACAACGTATGAGAACTGAGTCAAACTTCCCCCTGTGATGATGACACAGTGCTTGAGAAGTTCACCCCTTCTGGATGCATTAGGGCTGTATACGTAGGAAAAGTGATGGCAAAATATCTTCCATCCTCAGGGCCATGGAAACACTACCGTGGCTGTTGATGTTGCACACTCCCATGATTTTGCCATGTTTTGTCAACTCATCTGTCACAAGTGTCACTCATCCCCACATAAAACCACAGCATTCATCTGGGGAGGAAGAAAAGGGATACAAAAATAAAGATGCCAATATGAATACAAGCAGACAAGAATCCTGAAAAACAAAACCACCAGAGGACAAACTGGACCTCCAGTGGATGCTTAAACTGTTACTCTGGGGATTTTTCACATCAAGAGTTATCAGCAAAAGGAGTGGGCAACAAAGCATCAGTATGAAACTCTTTGAGATTTCACTATCAGTTCTGCTTCTTAGTTCTTAGACCTTCAAAAGATCTTATGTTTCCAAGTAAAAAGATGTGAAGGGTAGGAAAAAATTTAGAACCATTAAAGAACAACAAAAACCAATTGTCTGATTGGCACCGTTCTGTCCTTATGTCACGCTGTAATTTGACTGAGTTCCTTGACTTTCATATTTTAGCTGCTTTCTTTGGCATCACAATGTAATTTTCTTCAGTGTGAGTAGTGCTCCAGCCCTTCTTTGTGTGTTGCTGGAGACAGCACCCTTTCATACCCTTGTCCAAGGTGAGGTACCAACTTGGAGAGCAGGGCAGTGCTCGGGCCTCATGGTGAGAAGCCACTGTGAACTTGGCACGGGTGAAAATGTGAGTTTTGCAGTAGCCAGCAAAGTTGGTGGGGAGCTAAAAGGGATGTGGAGCTGGTCAACAAAGCTGAGCTTTTCTCCAAGGTACAGAATGGCACGAAGTGGTCTCAGACTCAGCTCTCTTATCTGACCACAGTATCTCCTGCACAGGGCCTCATGGATCTCAACAGCCTTCAGTTAAAACAAGGGACAAATGGTTCATGTTAGTGGATTGGATCTCAAAAACCTTCAGTTAAAACAAGGGACAAATGGTTCATGTTAGTGGGAGGCTTGCAGGGATTATTTTTGAGCTGAATGACAATGTCTGGGTCCAGGACGTGATATACAAAGCACCTTGTTCCTGCTGGAACTTTCCCCCTAGCTTGAGCTGGAGGTGGTCTCTGACCTCATTTCACACAGAGGTAGCTGTGCTGCTTGTTCATTTCCTTCACAGTCTGGAAGAAGGCACTAAGCACAGAAGCAGCCAAGTATGACCTTCACAGAGACAGTCACTGACTGGGGTTTCCCACAGACCCTAAACCAGATTAATGTCTTATCTCAGACAATGGCCCAGCCCTATGGAGAAAGGGGCAAATACCTCATATTCAATGGTCACATCCTAAGTAGCCCACAGAATAAGATCTCACTGAGCCACTCACTTAAAGGTACACTTTCAATATGAAATGAAAAGCTTTATACCCCCATCTCTCTTTTCCATCCTCTAATGTAACAAGGATAATGAGAAAACTGCAATTACAACATTATTTCAAAGAGTACTCCTTGCATTTGCATATAGATGACAAGTAATGACCATACCTTTTTTCAGTCCTTTTATAAAATAACTACGGCTTTGAAATATGCTGCTCTCCTTCTGACATGCTCCTATCTTCCTAATTGCTTATCCATATCATTCTTATCCTTTCCTCTCTTGTTTCCAGATGCTAATGTGCCCTGAAAGGCAACTGCAAACACTTGCCTAACACTGTTTGATTTAAGTGATGGCTTATGTTGCCAAGGGGATATTATCCTTTCCACAAGGAGAAGAAAGGATATTATCATCTTCTCTCCATACAGATGCAGGTCTCATGAGGAAAATGTCCAAAAGCTACCAAGTTTAAATTCTGATCTAGTTGTACCATTCCAGGGAATAAACAAAAATAACCTACATCATTTTCCAAAAAGGGGTCAGTGAATCCTGTCTCTGTTACCTACCAATGTGTTTTCTGCTCACTCGGAGAGGTTTTGGCCTGAAGATTCTCCAGGATTCAGAACTGATGCCTAGTATGTATGTGGAACAAGGTGTCAGGATTGTACCCACAGCAACAAAGCACAGCAAAGTTTGGGTATTTCCAGTGTTGCCAAAAGAAAATAATAGAAATATTTCCAAGAACAAAAACTTGGCTAATCTGAGATTTAATAATAATAAAGCCATTCTGCAAGCCTCTCAGTGTACCCAGGAGGTACTTTTGTTAGCAGATATTAACACTTCACTTAACAATGGATTTATTGCATCTTGTTGATGATTATACAATTGCAAACAAAAGAAAGAAAAACAGATTTAGACTTCTCTTTCAATTTACAAAAATGAAAGATTTTATAGATTTTTGCATTGTTTTGCAATAGATCTTTGCATTGTTGCTGGTATTAATGGCATGTGTAACTTCTGTTTGGAACCAAAGACAACTGAAAACACACAGATGGGAAGCTGACTGCAGAACAGAAGTTTGAGAAGGATTTTAAAATAAATAAAAATATCAGCTAAATCCAAACCTGAATGCTACTGATACTTTACCCTTTCATACAGTGAATTGAGCAAAAACAGAGCTCAACACCGTAGGTCTTATCTGAGTTCTGCCAGGGTCCTACATCAGGAGGTCTGGTTTCTTCCTACTGAAGGTACACAGCATAAAGCAACTACATCTTTCCAGGCAATGTGTTTTCTTCAAGCTGTAGCATGGAAGATGGCCAGCATTTGGATGCTGCTGTTATCTTACTGAAGTGCATGTTTAGAGTTAGAGCTGCATGTAATGGCAGTCATGCCCCACTGGAAACAATAAATCTTTTCTTTTCAGAAGTTGCAAATGTACAAAAGATCCTTGCCAACATCTCTGCCCTAGAGCTCTGCGATGCAACTCCAAAGAAACAAGACATAAGTTCAGGAGTGAAAAGGTGAAAATGAACACATAATCATTCAATAAATTAGTACAAAAGACATCAGTGAACTCATTTATTTCTAGATGCATCAGCTCATCAGTAATTCAAACATTTTTATTTGGAATATTTTTTACTAAACATACACCAATTATCNGTAGGTGTGCTCCTGCTGACATTGAAGGGCAATTTTAATTGGTTCAGCCAACAGAAGGTACAACTAATGTCCCTTTTGAATGGTTTCTCTCNCATTTGGATGCTGCTGTTATCTTACTGAAGTGCATGTTTAGAGTTAGAGCTGCATGTAATGGCAGTCATGCCCCACTGGAAACAATAAATCTTTTCTTTTCAGAAGTTGCAAATGTACAAAAGATCCTTGCCAACATCTCTGCCCTAGAGCTCTGCGATGCAACTCCAAAGAAACAAGACATAAGTTCAGGAGTGAAAAGGTGAAAATGAACACATAATCATTCAATAAATTAGTACAAAAGACATCAGTGAACTCATTTATTTCTAGATGCATCAGCTCATCAGTAATTCAAACATTTTTATTTGGAATATTTTTTACTAAACATACACCAATTATCTAGTTAAATTAAATGGCTACAAGAGACTATCCATTAACTTCACATAGGCCACTGAACAGCCACCAATAAAATGCTTAGCTGTAGCTGACCTTATCTAAAGTTAAACTTGTGACCTTGAAGCACAGCAGTGTAGTCCCATTACCAGTTCCTGTAAATTAACCAGTTCCCTAGGTGGAACTCTGTNGATGATGGAAGTGATGGGAGGTTTCAACATCTCTCTGCTTCTCCATGGACCTCCAGGTGATATGTTACTTCTTGATCCCAGTCAGAGTCCGCTGGGCTTTTGCCATGAAAAAAAGTGAAAATACCACCTGCTCTCAACTGCTAATGTATTTGCCTTTGTTTTGCTCTTTAGCTGAACTTCCCAGCACCAGAGAGGGACGTTTGACTCACACTAGTGTGACTTTGCATTTCACTCAGCACGGTCCATTTGATTGCTTTAGCTTTGCTTGAAAGAGGTCATGGGGAAGAATTAAGTTCCTTCCCTCCAGTCCAGGCAGGTTTAGACAAAGGGACAGGAGACTGTCAGTCTCCTGTGCAACTCTGTGTGGAGGTAGCCTGCAAGAATCTCAATAGCAGGACACTGCTCTAATGACCCATGACCTTCACAAACCTTTTGATCCTGAAATGACTAATAAGATGCCCAGATGAAGTAGGTTTTCAAACACAAAAAGACAGAATTTCCCCTCCCCTCCAGAAACACACACTCACACATATTTGGTTCTGGCAAATCACGTTCTCTGGTTCAGTGGAGGGCCCAGCTGCACAAAGTGCAGAGAACTGGTAAAAGCAGAACAAGGTGCAGGTTTTGTACAGTGCACTCAGCTTGATCCACAGTCAGATGGGTACAGAGCCAAATGACAGTTTTTTCCCCTAGCTGCATGGGGCAGGCTAGCTAGGGCACATCACTACCCACAGTCATACTGCTTCTAGGCTGGATTTGCCTTGCACCTGAATGACAAAGTGGGAATGAAATGAGTTTTGGTTCTGCTCTTACAGAATCACAGTGTCAGGGGTTGGAAGGGAGCTAGAAGATCATCTAGTCCAACCCCCCTGCCAGAGCAGGGGCACCTAGACCAAGTCACCCAGGAACAGATCCAGGGGGGGCTGGAATGTCTCCAGAGCAGGAGACTCCACAACCTCCCTGGGCAGCCCCTGCCAGCCTCTGCCACCCTCCCTGGGAACAAGTTGCTCCTTCTGTTTCCCCTCAACCTCTTGTGCTCCAACTGACTCCCATTGCCTCTTGTCCTGTCACTGGATGTCCCTGAGCAGAGTCTGGCTCCATCCTCCCTACACTCACCCTTAACATCTTGACAGACACTGCTGAGCTCCTCCCTCAGTCTCCTCTTCTCCAGGATAAAGAGCCCTCTTGCCTGCCTATGAAGTTCTGTCCTAAGAAATCCAAAGGCACCAAAAGATGATGTGGATGCCCCAATACTGCACATAAACAAGGTTAGGTTGGATGTGGCTTTGAGCAATCTGATCTAGAGAAAGATGTACCTGCCTGTGACAGAGAGTTTGGACTGGATGACCTTCAAATGTCCCTTCCAACCCAAATCAGTCTGTGATTCTATGCATGAGTCACACTTCCATGACTGGAAAGAAACACAAAAACAAACAGATGAAAGAAGAAAGTTTGTAATGAAACTGGGCGAAATAGTAACTGGGATGAGATGAAAATAATTTCAAATATCTGGGCTCATTAAGAGCAGATACTCAGTGGAGAGGGTGTCCACAGCTACTGAAGAACTGGAGTACTTACTTCCAGCTATAAGGAAACTCTCAACTGAGCAAAACTGGAAGTATGCAAATGTCTGAGACAGTTATGGCTGAGTGTGATCGAAAGAAAATATTTGACAATTGAACCAAACTGCAGGGTTGGTACAAATGCATTTATTGTTTGGGAGTAAAAACCTCACACTTAAACCCTTCATAGAAGCTTAAACACAGCCTAATATCATCTATATTTTAAAAATTAAATTAATTAATTACATTAGAAAATGATTTACATTAATTAATTAAAAAGAAGATGCATAGGTAGACAATGCTCATACCCATTTTTTTGTGTGTGCTGTGTGTTATAGCAAGGTGGGAAGAAGCACATCTGAGGCATTTGACTTGTCAAACATGTTACAGATATCAGACCAAGTCAAACAAAGATTATGGTTAAAATAATGGAAGAAAATGAAACACAGATTTGCTCACAAAGCTGCAGTTATTCCAGGATATTTTTTAAGCTTTGCAGAGCCAGCCCCACCAGCAGCCCCAGGTAAGCAGGTGGCTCTCAGAACTATTTCTGGAAGCTGTGGTGTGCCAGGCAGTCATTCTCCACCAACCACACCAGTGTAGACAGCCTGCTGAGTAGAGTGGCTGCAGACATTTCACCTCTGTCTTGACTGTATGCATTTCAGCATTTTAGTTGAAAAGAGGATTCAGATAAAGAAGCCCTTCTGGAAAGGGTGATGGAATCAAAACTGATCCTCACCTGACATCACAGAAAAGACCCAGGAATGGGTTGTTGCTGCATAAAGCTCTGTTAGAGATGCTGAGCTTTCAGGTCCCCCTGGGATCTTTGACACTGTGCTGCCACATTACTACCAACATCCCAGTGCAGGAGCCCCTCAGGAAGCTTTAGGATCCCCCCCCATTATCCCCCTATGGCTGGCACAGCTGGATGTCACTGGGTATGATGCTCATGAGGCAGGTTTCCTCCTGCTGATGGGTGAGGAACAAACACTCTAAGCCTGTGGCTGAAGCTGCACCAGGTGACTTCTCCCTGCTGTGAGCCCAGCAAACAGAGCATGAAATTAGTCTTGGGTGACTTGCCTCTTCCCACATTTTACCTGGTTCTTCACCAGGTACCTTCTGCTCATGGGATTCTGCTCCCCACCTGCCCCAGACCTACCACCTTCCATTTTCCACCATGTCCCTGCACATCCTTCCAAGTACTTCCAGGTCCTTCTATGTCCCTGAGTTGATACACCCTGGGAAAAAAAAAAGGGAGCATTAAATCAACTGTTCTACTGGAACAGGTGCAAAATGTGCTTTTTTTAATCTTTTCCTTTCTGTGAGGATCAGGTTAAAATGCCAGGAACAGTCAGTGCCACACAAATGCAGGTTGTCCCTCATGCCTCTGCAGGCAAGGTACACTCCCTTCCTGCTATGTTTCTTCAGCTCATCTGCATCAGCTCCCCAGCAGGATCATTCCTTACAAATCTTGGCACTGAGACCTGTTCCCATTCTGAGTCTCTGAGTACTAATAATGCTGTGTACATGAACATGTGCCATGGTAATGACGAGGAGATGGAAGCTGGAGTGCAGAGCATGCTGATGTGAAGTGATAGCAGGCCAGGGAAGACAGCACAGGACACTGTAGGCTTAAACTGGAGAGGAGAAGAGAGGAGAGGAGAGGAGAGGAGAGGAAGAGGGAGAGAGGAGGGGGCTCTGGGGAGCCCTTATAGCAGCTTTCCAGTACTTAAAGGGGGGCTACAAGTAAGCTGTAGAGAGACTCTTTATCTGGGTCTATAGTGATAGATGAGGGGTAACAATTTCAAACTGAAAGAGGGGAGGTTTAGATTAGACACAGGGGAGAAATTCTTTAATGCAAGGATGGTGAGGCACTGAAACAGGTTGCCCAGAGAAGTTGTGGATGTCTCCCCTAGAAATTTTCAAGGCCAGATTGGATGAGGCTTTGAGAAACCTGGTCAGGTGGGGGGTGTTCTTGCCCATGGCAGAGGGGTTGGAACTAGACAGATGATCTTTAAGGACCACTCCATCCCTTCTATGACTATACTCCACAGGGAAGGAGTTCTCCAGCTAAATCCTGCTATGAGATACATGCTGGGGCTTCTGCTTCCTTCTCCCAACCAGTGGTTCAGCTCCCACCTTGTGGAGCTCACCAGTTTTGCCAGCCCTGCTATGGATTGGTAAAAAGCACAGCGGGCCTGAGAACTGCAGCAGCCAGGAGGCAATGTGAAGACTAAGTGGAAAGACTGAAAGCAGCCACAACATTTCTAAATTCCAGAGTGAACCCCTCAAGGCCTCTTAGGGGTGGGATATTTTTTTACTGCAAACTTGAAAGTGCTGTTTGTCAGTGAGAAGATTATGTAGGCTGGGGACCATGCTCAGCTAATACCCTGCTTTCCTTCTGGTGCACAAGGTGGAAATGAAGCTCTGATTCTTCTTTCTAACTTTCTGTCACCTACCAAGGTGCTGAACAGATACTGCACTCTACCTGCCTCCTCTTCCCCACCTCCTACCCAGTTCCTCTCAATTTTTGTACTAGCACTTGCAGGGAAGAAATCGCTTTGTGTAACCTTAATTCACACTCTGTAAAGCAAGCAGATAATTTCAAGGAAACACAGAGAGGGAAGAACAGAGAGAAGAACAGAGGGAAGAGAAAGTTCCTGAGATGCTCAGGAAATGGGAAATCAGAAGTGCATGGTTTCTGGGAGCACTGCAGTATGAACAGGATTACCTGGATAGATCAGCAGCCACCCACTGCCTCTATGTGCTGCTGAACACAGTAGGACTGATAAACGTGAGTATTTTCAATACTGTGGTTCTCATACCTTCCAGACAGTGGCTGTGGGAGTCCTCTCAGCCCAGGTATAAAACTGCAGAAACACCAAACCCAGACTGGAAGGAGTGTTGCCCCACTGGTCTCCTCAGCCTACACATCTCTGAAATCAGATTGATGTGTCAGAAGAAGCATCAAGTGTGAGGGGTCTGGGCTCAGGGAGGTCTCCCAAGGCTCCTTCCTAGGACATCTGCTCCTTGAGTGTTTCACTGCTCAGCTGAGGCCACTCAAATGACTCCTGTGGTAGAGATCTTCTCCCTGCACCATCAAAGCCCTCCCTCTGCCAAGTGCATTCAGATTGCAGACTTTATCACAAGGCCTGAGAAGTTACCTTCAACTCCACAGCTTAAATGCTGGGACAGGCAAGATGGATCCTCCTAGGCCAGCCAGCCCAGGACCCCAGGCACAGAGCAGGGCAGCAGACCTGTGCCCCCACCCACAAGCCTGTATCATCCCCAGTCTTTGTCCTGTTGGTACATGAACTATCCAGACTATCCTGACTGCAGTGTAGACATCCTCTTAATCATGCTGGGGAATTTTTTCACCTCCACATCACTGTTTTCTGCTGAGGCATTTGAGCTCTCCTGCCTAATGCCCAGGGAAGTGCAGGATGAAATGGGCCAGGAAATAGCAAAGACACAAGGGAAACCTGAACACTTCTCATGTAAAAATGAAGGGATAGATAAAACATCCTGATATTGAGAGGGAAGCGAATGAAAGGAAGAGAGAGGAAGGAGATGAGGATATGAAGCTGAGAGATGAACAGAAACAAAGAGGCACTGTGTGTGGGATGGGGGCAGCAGGGACACACAGTGCCTTTGGTGAGGGGCAGGAGCCCCGAGAGCAAGGAGGAGCAGGCAGGTAGTGTTCAAGAAGCTTGTGTGGGGAAGGCATTCCTGGAGTGGGTAGCCAGCTAGGTCAGAAACAAAGTGCAATACAGACCTCTCCAAGACACACAGAGAAAAATATCAGCCACAAGAGAGGACCCTCAGTGTAAGGAACTCCCTCAGAGTTTTTCAGCTGAGCTTAATGGGGGTCAGAGCTGAATCTTCCTTGTACCTTTGCAGGAATTTTCAGCCTTATTATAGGCTAGTGCACCCAGTGCAGAGTAGTGGGGAGGATGCCTCCTGATTGCTGTCACCTAGGAGCAGTTCCAACAGTCCAGAGTGCAGAAATGCAAGGCCTTACACTGAGGGAGTGAACTTTTTGGGACAGATGCAGACACTTCAAGTCCCACAGGAGGTAACTGGTGCATACTGTTTGGCTAAGATGGAAAGATGTAAAAGGCTTTGATGTTGTGCTGCATCCTGCAGTGAATATGCAAGATTAATAGTTGAAGAAGGCTCTAGAAATGTCTTTTTCCAGTAAGTTGTCAACTCCTAAGCCAGGCCTTTCTGACAGAGTGACACTGGCCTCAAATTGTTCTTGCTTTTCTACACCAATATTGGAAGAAGTATTGCACAATCTTTTCCCCAGGCCTTGCTCCCCACCCTGGCCTTTCTGCTGCTGTGGAGGCAGTTAGCCCAGCCCCTGACCTCAGCACCATGCAGCACGGCACTTTCCAGTCAGACAAGCCCCAACCCAACAGCAAGATGCTTTCACTTTGGAAATTACTCATGGCATTTCCTGTAAATACCATCAACATCACCTATGGGCTGTGAGCAGGGAAACATAGTGACATTATAAAATGTCTTCTGAAACAGCAGGCAGCCTCACTTTTTCCATTATTTCCAGGCTCCATGTCTGGGAGAGCTAGAAGATGGAGCAGGGAGTGGAGAGTGGGGAAATCCAATCTTGCTTGAGAGAAAGGCAACCTTAGCAGAACCTCAGCACAGCACTTTATAAAACTGTCCAAAACCTTGGTGTGGAGCAGTTATTTCCCTAGAAATCTTTGTGTGAGAAATGATGAGAAGACTGCTTTCCAGATTCCCATTCCAATTCTGTACTCACTGTTCCTGAGGAAAAAAATCTTAGGGTCTAATGTCAGTCTAGACATTGCCTGCAGGTCATAAGGTAATATAGGCAAACAGAGCTGCAGCTAAGTAAAATATAACAAATCTCATATGCTTAAAAGTTCATGATTCAGACTTCCCCCAGTTATGACATTGAATTAAAGAACAACCTAAGCATTGTGCTTTGCAAACGGCAAGAAAATATGCAAACAGAGAACCTCAGCCCACCTGGTGGTGGTCTATTTGTCTTTGAGCTCTTTGTCTTCAGTCTCACTGGGGGAGGGACTTAACCATCTTCCTATGGCTGTGAGACCTAGAAACAGTATAAAAAATGATGTCTCAGAATCTCATGTGACCACAAACACCCAGGAATTTAGAAAATAACAAATACCACAAGATAAAGGATTCATCACAAGAGAAAGGAACCATCACCGTATTTGCTATTAACACAAAGCAAAGCAGATTTACAGTGTCACCTTGCACTGGTATATACTAATGAATTCCTGTAAGAAAAGGCTTCAAGGACTTTTTAAAGTCAAGCTTATTTTCCCCTTGTTTGTCTTATGCTGGCATTTGCCTACACCTCAGCCAGGACAAGGAGGGTCACTTTGCCTGTGAGCTTTATAAAGACCATTTTTTTTTCCTCAAGGGCTCACAATCCAGCGTGGGATCTGGTAAAGGAACTGACAAGACCCAAGGAATAAGCCAAGGAGATCTGTAAGGACATGACTTAAAATTTTGCTCTGGATAGATAGAAAGACAAAATAATAATCTGCATGATGCACTATCACCAAAAAATGTGAGAGAAATTTATATGGACAGGCAGCTAATGAAACCTCGTGAGTTCCATGGGTTTACTGGCATTATTCCAGAAGGATTGGTGCCATTTGGTCCACAACAATTAGACATAGAGCAGTGATTGATGAGTGAGAGCACACAGATTCAGGGCAGGTGGAAGGGGCAAAAGGAGGAGAGACAGGGCAAGACAGAATCAGTGCGGTGGCAACACATTTGGAATTATATTGGAATTAAATCTCCAAGGCTTAATTTTATTGCAAATTTCTGTGCTTACTTTCACCAGACTCTGTCCTTTTCCAAGAATGGGCAAAACCCTCTTTCTGCTGCCCACAAGGGCTTCATGTCACAGGAGAGCGTGGTCTCTTATGAGAGTTCCAATACTCTTTTAGATAAGAGCAATTTGGCTATCCCAGGAAAAAATTCACGAACTGTCTCTTCTCCTGAAGATTCACATGGAAGGGAGCAGGCAAGGAAGAGAAGTGAAGCAGAAAAGTTTCCTCTGATTTCTTCTGACAAGAGTGAGGATGTCCCAGCTACCTCGAGCTGCATGAAAAAGTTTCCTCAGAAAGTACCAGGACAGGCAGAGTTCTGCTTGAGGACAGAGTTTCAAAGACAATAATAAAACTTAGAGAAGGTTTGTGCTCCTGTTTCAATGGAGAATGAGAGGATACAGAGAGGACTGGCTGAAAACACAATGGGAAGAGTAATCCAGCTTTTGAAAACAAGTCCTTTTCCTTAGCTTACGTTTTGAAGGGCACCTGATGTGACACCTTCCTTTGGAAGTATCAGGTCCTTAACCAGTGTCTGCAGGCTTGTCTTCATGGGGCACACCTGCAGAGTGGTCCTTCATGCAAAGTCTACCTGCATACCAGACAAATCTTGCTCATAGAGCTGATGAACATGCCTCAGAATCAGTTCCTTCCAGCACATCATACAGCCCTTAAAAACAATGTTAATGGAGGTGTGGAGCCCAGATTTAGGAAATGCTATGATTAAGGCCACCGGTACAGCCTTACTTAATCATCCTTTTGTGTCTGCATTGGGAAATTATCTCTAATTTCCTGCTCCACAGTGACTTACCTCAGTGCACAACAAGGGCAGCACACTGCTGTTTAGTCTTTGGCCTCTTCTGTAGCCACTGACATAAGGCTTCAGGCTCCTTGTGCTGTAGGCTGCTCCAGCTCTGCTTGGGAAATTACTATTTCACAGCTTTTGCCAGACTCCCCGTCATTAATGTTTCAGGGCATTTACCACAGGCTTTCATCCAGCTTCACAAAATCCATTTATAGGTGGAAAAATGAGGCAAGATACAAAATGAATGAATATACCTTTTTTTTTTTTGTACTGAAACTGAGAGTGTGAACCTCACAGGGCCTGAACCTTCCCTGTACTCAGTATTATACAGTGCACATTGTCTTTAAGGACAGAAGCTACCAAGTTCAGCTGAAACAAAACACCCACAGCATGTCTGCTATTCAAATCCCAGTGATTCTGCTTGTAGTCAACTGAAGGAACAGCTGATGTCTGGTTGGATTTAGTCTTTTTTTTACCAGGAGCTTTACAGAATAGGCTGCAACAGACTTCAGTGACTGAAAGAAAAAAAATGTTTGAGATTCAGACTGGTTCCTTACAGGGAACTTACATGCACTGTAAGATACACTTATGTGTATTTTATGCACCCCTGGTACTAATTTACACACAAGCAGGAACATTAAATTAGCCAGCACACCACCAAGAGTTTAAATGGCTCCTTGCTTGGATAACCTGTCTTTCTGTACTCTACAGACTTGGTCCTTCCCTCTCCTCAGCCTTTTCTCTCAAGGTCTTGGGGGAAAACTTAACTCCCATCTCAGTGATCCCATCTCCAACTCCTTGCCTTAGACGTTCCCTGCTTCCTTTCTGAGCCAGACCAGCCTTTCTGCCTTCCCTCCATGAACTCTGCTTCCTAATCCCCTTAACCTTTCCTCCCCTGCTCATGTTCCCCCACCTAATCTCCCCTGCTTTCTCCTAGGCCTCACTCTGTTCTCTTTAGAGATCTCACCACCTTCTTTGCCCATTTCCTTTCTTCATCTGTCTGGCTTCTTCTTTAAGTGAAATTAATGAGAGGGTTCATAATTTGAGTGGGTTTTCCATGGGAAGGGGAGAAAAAACACATGCCATAACTCAGATGTATGTTCACTTATGATGGCACATACTACCCAGGCAGTGACGTGATGTGATGACAGCGTCTTTGAAATCATTCTCACACATTTCTGAAATACATTTCAGAAACATATACAAAACAAGGCAGCAAAACTCCCCCAAACTCTTTACCACAAACTGAGGGCTCTTCCCTTTACTCCTATATCCTTTTATTCAGGAAGGAAATACTACATCTACATGGGCACAGCACATGCTACAGGCAAGTGTTTTGTGGCTTTGGTTGTCCACAGGAGTAGGTAGATTTGCATTAATGGCAGACACAAAGGTAAACTGAGCAGACAGGTTAGATACAACCACATCAGGTGATGTAGAAATGCCCCTCCTTTTCATTAACACTGACCCATTTAAATGGACGTTTGACTAAAAAATATACAAATATCACAAGTCCTCCTTTATCTTGGTGGTGTGAAGATGGAGAGTGCAACCAGCTCCCACCCTCTCTAAAATGAGGGTGACCAGAGGTGAATGACTGAATAGGTAAAGAAGTTTCTTCACTGATGGTTATCATTCAGGCCAATATCATTCAGCACAGTTAATTCCACCCACCACAGGCTTATTTTGAAAGCAAGATGATGCCATTCCTTGTTGTGAATGCACTGTTTAGGCATGTTACAGCATTGCCTAAGCTCAGCAGGAAAATAAATAACATTACTAAGGGCAGGTGATATAATTTCTGACTAAGAGCAAAGAAATGTCTTTCCCAGCACTTGTGAGGAGCAGAAAAGCTGAAAGTAAGTAAGCAGTAGGGAAAAGAGAAATCTCATGGTGGTCCTGAATCAAGAGTTCCCAAGCACATGTTCAATATAAAGTTCATGAGTAGCCCTTGATTAAGGGTTTGTTCATGAGTAGACCCCTTTGGTTAGGTCCAGGCACATGAATGTCCATAATAATAATAGGTAAATTCAAGACAGAAACCTTGGCCTAACGCTCACCAGGTTCCCAAACAAGGATCTAGCTGTCTGCTACAGAGATGGAGATAAGAAGAAGACTAACTGGCAAGCAGTGATATTTGCAATTAATTTTTGTACAGTGCCTACAGTGCCCTGATGCGTAGCAGAATATAAATATGTATTCAGTGTGTCAAAGAGAAAAAATTCTTTAAGGAAAGTAACACTTCTTTTCCCAGCTGAAACATAGCTATTTCATCAAGGCTCTATCACTCACTTCTTCAAAGAATGCCATGCAACTGAATGGCAACCAGGCACACAGATCTATTTGTTTTATATCACACCAGGGAGGGAAGGAAGGCAGAGAGTTAGTCCCGTAAGTATCACAGGGTGGAATTAATCTGTCAACCCAGAGATTTTCCAAAACAACAGTAGAAGTCAATAAGAAAAAAAAGGGAGAGGTAAGAGTGAGAAGAAGGAAATAGTTGTTTCTTTTGAAAGCATCCATGTTTGGGGAAGCAAACACCTAAAGCAGACATTTACACCTGAATTTGCTGCTTATATAAAATGGGGACAAGTGGGCATTTCTGCGACACAGTTTGTGTCATCCTCATGTAGACATCTAAAAGACATGAGATGACTCATGCCATGGGAACTCCTCCTTCTCCTCACTGATGATAAAGGTACCCCAGAATGATTGATGCCAACAGAGCTGCAGGTGCTTGCAACTGGATGAGATACACCCCATCTGCAGCATCCCCAAATGCCTTTTCTTAGAGACTGGAGTCACATTTGTTTCATTAATAAGAGATTATACAGACAGAAAATTGTCTTCAGGGTCACCTTTTGCTGTATCCAAGCTTTCCTTGGAAAAATCTGGTGATGCAGCTGACAAATCTGTGTCTCCTTGCTTTGGAAGGCTTGGCAGTCACAGGCTGAGCTGGGAAAGTGTGGAGACAATGGTGACAGTAACACAAATCCCCACTTTCAGAAAAGAATGGTAAAAAGTAATCCCTCATGCTTTGGAATTTGTTAATAGTCTTCTAGAAGCCATTTAAGGGACTCCTGTGCTGCTGAATAACCTTTAAGGTGGAAAGCAATGGCTGGCTGATCTTTCTGACACACATGGGTACATCACCAAGAGAAAGCAGCGTGTTTCACAAGCACAGTGATACCCCGTGCTTGAGGAAATCCTGTCACTGCATCCTTCCACAGAGCTGGGAGAGGGCAGGACAAAGCCATTGTGAAGGGGAGCCAGCTGCAGAAATCCTGCCTTCAACCCATGCAAATTCTTTCCCTGGTGTGAAGTGTGGGCCAGCACTTAGAAAGCAGTACAGAAGCTGAAACTGTGCTGCTGAAAAGGAAACGTGATAGGGCACTTAAGACAGCTACCATCATGCTAATTCCCTTGCCTCATGATGGTGACTGCTTTAGAGGGCAGATGTGTAAGGTGCTGCATCTGGGGAAGAACAACCCCATGGATCAGTACAGGCTGGGGGCTGATTTGTTGGAGAGCAGCTCTGGAGAAAGAGACCTGGGGGTCCTGGTGGGCAGGGGGGGGCCATGAGCCAACAATGCACCCTTGCAGCCAAGCAGGCCAATGGATCCTGGGATGCATGAGGAGGAGTGTGGGCAGCAGGGCAAAGGAGGTTCTCCTCCCCCTCTACTCTGCACTGATGAGACCCCACCTCAAGTACTGTGTCCAGTGCTGGGCACCCCAGTTCAGGAAAGACAGAGATTTACTGGAGAGAGTCCAGTGCAGGGCAGCAAGATGCTGAAGGGAGTGGAGATCTCCCTGCTGAGGAGAGGCTGAGAGAGCTGGGGCTCTGTAGCCTGGAGAAGAGGAGACTGAGGGGGGAGCTCAGCAGTGTCTGTCAAGATGTTAAGGGTGAGTGTAGGGAGGATGGAGCCAGACTCTGCTCAGTGCCATCCAGTGACAGGACAAGAGGCAATGGGAGTCAGTTGGAGCACAAGAGGTTGAGGGGAAACAGAAGGAGCAACTTGTTCCCAGGGTGGGTGGCAGAGGCTGGCAGGGGCTGCCCAGGGAGGTTGTGGAGTCTCCTGCTCTGGAGACATTCCAGCCCCCCCTGGATCTGTTCCTGGGTGACTTGGTCTAGGTGCCCCTGCTCTGGCAGGGGGGTTGGACTAGATGATCTTCTAGCTCCCTTCCAACCCCCAACATTCTGTGATTCTTTGAATCTGTGTAGATGTGGGGCTGGGCTCCAGCTGATGAACCCTGTCCTAGGGTCTTGGGAAGCAACCTCTGGGTGCACTTTGGAGGACACAAGGGAGGAAGGTGGTGTTGAACTGATCAGACCTGGCTCCACAGGAGGCAGGGTTGTTTTTTTCCACTGAGAGCCTTTCAGATGTCCAGACTCAACATTTCCCAGAACCTGTATTAGCCAGGACTTTTTTCCCCCTGCTATAATCTACTGTGTCATGGCCTTCATTCATTTGATAACATTACTTGTACACATTAACTGAGTACCTCTAGTGAACAG
Organism: Ceyx cyanopectus; assembly: GCA_013401355.1. Lineage (NCBI taxonomy): Eukaryota > Metazoa > Chordata > Aves > Coraciiformes > Alcedinidae > Ceyx > Ceyx cyanopectus. Next base: position 53,332 of record VYZU01040896.1, on the reverse strand, counting down.
GGTTCTCACTGGTCAGGCAAGATCTTACCATTCAGCCATGGCAATCTCCAGCCTGAATTGCAGCACCATTTCTCTTCTTTAGCTTTTCTAATTAAACTTACTGTTATATCAAGGCAAGTGGCCACTCAGAGCTCACAAAGGTGTTAATAGATAGGCAAACTATGAAAATACCTGTCAGAAAGCCCCAGTGGTGGTATAATTTAACTCACCGAAGAGAGATTGACAAAAACTAAGGGTCCAAATCATAGAATCATGGAGTTAAGTTGGAAGGGACCTTAAAGATCTAGTTCCAAACCCTTGCCAATGGCAGAGACACCTTCCACTAGACCAGGTTGCTCAAAGCTCCATTCAATCTAGCCTGTTCAAAGGGATATCAAGTCTTGGTTGTATCAGGATTTCCAGAAACTCTCATCCCATCTCAGCACTAAAAAATGGGATCTGGGTTCTCTAAAGCACTTTGCCTGCTTGAAGAAGTTATGTCTTTGGACACAGGGACATTACTCTGAAATTCTCTAGACACCTAATATAATTTGGGCTCTAGTGAAAGCCTCTGGCTCCTGAGGTGTCTTTATCTATGGTTAACAGAATCTTCAACATTTTCCAGCTTAAAATACATTTAGTATGGAGACAGTCCTGTACTGACAAAGGGATGTTGCTTCAATGTGCTGCTCAGGGATACTCCATCTCCAAGTGAGATCAGTGTAGTGCTCACTTAGAGGTGTACAGCAGGTACATAGCAAACTCACATTGCTATTCGTGGACACACTATGGTAAGATTTCTTGCCTTTGGGAAGTGTGCAAAATGTTTATGAGCCTTGATGTACAACAAGGATGGCTTTTATAACAAATATAACCTCTCTAGCTTGTCTGGGGCTTGAGTTTATGTGTTGGTGTTGTTCTTGTTGCCATAATAAAAAAGAGCTCTCGGTCTTCTAATGTGTGCTGTCCTTGATGAGCCTTTCACCAGAAAAAACCTGTGAAGTGTGAGTACCACAAACCTCAAACTTTTCTATTTATTTTAATAGCAAGGAGTTTACCACAATTAGTTGTTCATATTTCTGTCTCCTTTATGGTGTAGCCATGGCTTCTCTTTAATAGGATCAACCATTGCAAAATATTTTATTGAATAAAATTATCAACATTAAGCATTTTGGAATCAGCACATTGTTTCACCTCTAGGTTGTCTCAAACCTTCCTACCCGTCAGGTTTGTTTTCTTATAGACCTATGTAACACTCAGTGCAACCTTGAGCACAGCACCTCTGTTAATGACACTGGTCTGGATCACAGGGCTAAATTATCAGTTGTTTGGCACTTAGTACTCAAAGCGTATCCTTGAAAAATAAATTGTAAATTTGCAGAACTTAACTAACACAAATATTTTGTAAGAAAAAAAAAAAAGGGGGGAAAGGGTTTATTAAAAAAAAAAACTGTATAAAAATGTGAAAAGTTTCACTTGTTCTTTGATAATAGGAATATACTTCAGCAGTATATATTCAGAACTTAGAGCATAAGACTTCCTATTTACCTTTTCAATCTGTAAATAAGCTTTTTTTTTTTCTCTAGCCTGACGACCACACAAAAAAAATGTTAGAGGAAAGTGTTCAGACCACATTGTGTTTTTAATTTTCCTGAAACTTGTAAGCTAGAGTAATTGCTTGATATTGAGCATCGATATTGTATTTGTTCCACATGAAATATTTTTCTTTTGGAGCACTGGTAAAACAAGCAAAGGAACGGAAGAACTGTTTTCCTGAGTTGCTTAAGAAGCAGATGTTTTCCCTTATCTAGCAGCTCAATGGTCAAATAATTCATGCAGGGTGCAGGAAATCTGATATTTTCCCTTTCTCCATGCAAAGGAGTCTGACCTCCTACCTTGTGTCCTTTAGATGACTGTCCTGGATGTATGAGATGACACTCAGAAGCAAAGGGAGCAAGAAGGTCAGAGCTCAGTTCCTCCTGCTGACGTTTCACTTAGGGTAACAAGACTTTAAATTAATCAGAGGTGAGCACTCCTGTTCCATCTACCACAAGCATATCTCCATCACAAGGCTAGAATTTCATCCCTGCCCCTCTGAACACCACAGACAGAGGAACCCCAGTTCAAGTCTGCTCTCCACCCAGCTCAGCGCCCAGACTTTCATCAGGCAGGAGCTACAAAGCTATGCAGGCTTTTTACTAAAACCAGACGAGAGCCATACAGTGAGGCCTGATTTTGAGGGTGTAAACACATGGTTTAGTGCAGAGGTTTTGCCTTAATGCCACATGGTGTTGGCACAGATACACCTCTCCCAAAGATGGGGTACTCCAAAGAGACTTTCCACACAGCATGGCAAAGTACTCTGTACATAACCTTGGCTGCAGCAAAGTTGGCTCCCTAGAGACGTAATTGAGAGCTCTGGAATGTCCACATTTCTCAATACCTAAGGCTAAAAGAAAAGGTATTTTTCACTCCATGTTTCAAGTATTACGTCATACAGAGGTAAATCAGTTCAGAAGAATGAAGAACAAGACCAAACCTAGCCAATTTTAAGGGGCTTCCATGACATTGGTCAACTTGAAAAGGGAAAACTGATTGTGCAGCACCTTTATGCTTACAGGTCCTGGAGCAGAAGGACATAGCTGTTCATGGCATTTTCATTTCATTATACTTCCAGCCTAGCCAGGGAGACAAAGCCATATTTTTCTCTCTAGTCAGTAAGTTAGACTGAAATAATTTAAATAAATCATAGATGTGCATCTAATCTTGGGATGCTCAGCAGAACAAACTGAGAATCTGAGATTTTGAGGCTTCCTATGCACAGCCAGTGAAACACAACACTGTAGCCTGTGCTATTGGATGATGCATCAGTTGTTCTTGGCTTTGAATCCAATTCTGCTGAATGTTTGTAATTTTATGGTGAGTCTGTAAATATCCACGTAGCTGGAAACAAGGCATACTTTGAAAAGCAGCAGAACGTTACCTGGGCTTGTTGAGAACGCTTTGCAAATGTTACTAGTCAGAAGAGGTAGAAACTCTGATTTCAAAGCCAAATTAGTCTGCTGGTTGCTAACGAGCTATCAAATTACCCAAAGAGGGCTTCATGCACAACTGTATATTAATTGCTGTCTCTCATGCACCGTGATTTACAACAGATCCTAAGAAACAAGATAAAAGCCACTGGTGAGTCAAAGCCAAGTGTCTTGCTGCACCATCTGTTCTGTGAAAGGAATTTTTTACCTGTCTGGAGAAAACCCCACAAATGGAGAAGGTGACAAAGACTGCCAGCAGAGCAATCTGAATACATCTGAAGAGGGGAAAAAAAAAGTCCAAACACTTGCAAACTGTCCATGAAATGCAGTGGGAGCTGCTACGGTCCTTTTGCTCCTTCTGTGGTACTGTGTTAGAGCTGGAGAGCTTTATCTGGGTATCTCAGTTGTGGCTGGAAGAACACAGCTCTCTGTGGTGCTGACTAAGGCTCCAGTGCACTAAAAAGGAATGACATGATCCTTTCTGTGCTAAATCTACAGCAAGCACAAGGTCAGAAGCTGGTGAATAAGCTGGCAGGACCATGCTGGACCATTTAAAGTGGTCCATTAATACACACCTAAAGTATATTACATAGCTGAAAATTTTTGCCCACTTAAGAATTTCAAGTGACCACACCCAGGAATGTCTTAATACTGTTGTAATTAGGGGTGGGACAACCAGTTCAGATAAAATAAAAAACAACTTGAAACTACACCCAAAACTTTAACAATCCTCTCTCATCCTGTTCAGAGTTGTTTCACCTTTAATCTTTTTTTTTTTTTTTTTTCTCCTCCACATACCTTTCCAGCTGTGAACACAAAAGAAGCAGAAATACTGGCTATAGCATAGCAGGCTCATCTCATTTTGGTGCAGATCTCATAAAAAGTCCTGACCATAAATCTCCAGCAAGTTTTACACAAATGATATGTGGTTAGTAAAACCCCTCTTAGATACATATTTCCAGGTTTCAGCCAAAGAAATGTAATTAACATTAATTGACTGTGTAAATAATCACAGGTTTCTGATGACAACAGCCTGGAAAACAGCTATCTTCCCAGGCCCCTCCATGCCCTGCCATCTCACACTGGAAGATGCATATCAAGATAGGATATAAGGCAGGAAGACCTACATCTTTTCATGGTTTTGAAAACCTTTCAGAGTCCTGAAAGATTACTGTCCTTTGCTTCTGTTCTCAAGGTTAAAATGTTCATAAAATGTAGAATAAAGAAAGAATGTGTCCCCAGTCAGACCGGGGAGAGGACAAATTAATCGTCTTGTCTTTCTTTTTCTGTAGCATGGCACATCATCCATCCACCTCCTAGGATCCCCCAAGGACTGAAGACTTACTCTCTTTTTTCCTGTATTTCTGGATTCTTAGAGTATTTTTGGCTCCTGGGCTGAAGTATTTTTATCTGCTAGAACAGGGTTTTATGGAGGAAAGAAGCTAGGAGGGAAGGACTGTTTAGTGATTATTTGGTGGTCCCCGTGGCAAATAACTTCTTATTCATTTGTGAACAAATCATATCTAATCTTTCCAGGTGACTCCTTGAGGCCTAGCTACAAGAAGGAAAAGAAATCATAGCAGAAAAAAGATTATAAAAAAAAATGTGGAGACATGACTAAGGGAGCCTTATGTTTATGATTTATAAAGCAGTCCTGAAAGTTGATGTGATTTTGTGTGGTTTTTCTATTTGTTTATGGAATCATTCATTAATTTTACCTTAATATTATCAGAAATGCCCCTTCTTCCACTTTTCATCTTGTCAGTGGGGAGCCTGGAAAATATCCTTGAGGGACTTGCCTTGAAGCAGCTCCCAGGGTCTTCAACACCAGCAACAAAGGAACTGAATCCTCCCTACAGCTGTGGAGGTTAGCTTGTCTTCTTGCCACAGATGTCTCTGGTACTTGAGTTACATTTGGCTATGCTAATTAAAATACAGTAAACTTTAGTCTGACTAAAAATTATTTCCCTTTCAGTTTGGTAGCATTTCCATAATGTCAAGTGTCCTCAGCTTTCTATGTTTCTTTCTATGGTTTATACGCTTTAAATCAACCAATTCGAAGCAGCAAAAGCCATGCAGGAAGAAAGACATTTACTTGTTAAAAACCTCACAGAGTTTTTACAAGTTTCAGACACTACAGGCATGGACTGCTGCCTCACAAGGAGTCAAATGGCAGGGCTGTAAATGGAGTGGGAACAATAGCATGGTGATTGACCCTAGCTCTGCACCCCTACCTGGGTTCACTCTGGCAAGCTTCACCTGATACTCCGATTTTGAATGCAAAGAACAGCTGGGAAACACAAATGGAGCCCAGCCCATGGCAACACTGTGTACCTACATTCCTAGCTCTTCACCACACCACCCTGAAAGCCTTCATCCTCCAAGGCTGGAAAGCACCTGGTTTTCAGTAGGGGTAGCCAGAGAGGATGGGCAGCCAGCCAGGAAAAGGCTCTCCCATGGTGAACCATCCCAGGTCATAATCCTCTGTAACCTCCCTGTGATTTGCTGCAGAGGCACGGGGGGCTGGAGGAGCAGCAAGGAGGGCTCCCAGGTTCTGAATCAGATTCTCCAATAAGTACTGTGCCTCATGCAGTTACCAGGACTTTAAAATTTTCATTTCTCAATGCACATTAATTTCCCCTTTAATTCTTCTTCTTCTCCCCAAGGCCTCCCGGACACAAGATGACCTTGGTGCAAAATAACATGCTTAATCTAAAAGGAAAGAAAAACAAGGGCAGCCTTTTGCCACCACCTGTAAGCTGCCCTGAATATATTACCTGTACAGTGCCAGACAGTGACGTTCCCAGACACCCTGAGTGAAGAACAAACATTACCTCACACCAATGGCATGTGCGTAGGAACAAAGAAAACAACAACAGAATTCCTGTATGCATTACTTCAGCCTTCTTGCAGACTTTCTTCGTGTTATTTTGCCTCAACGTGGGCATTAGAGGCACGCTCTTGTTTTATTTTATTATTTCTTCAGATATGCATGGAGTTTGTTGGGTGGTTAAGCCACTTTTTAAAGCTCTTCAGACACTGTAAAACAGCTGAACAATACTGAAAAAATATAAGAAAGGCTCTTTGGTTTAAAACCTAGGAAATACTAGAAGACAGCAAACACCAAATTGTCTCCTTGCCAGTCTCTGAGTTCTTGAGGAGTATGCTATCAAAATTGTTAAGCTTCCCTGTCAGGGTCACAAGGGCTGCAAACTCCTTTAGCTTTTGTTTTAAACCTGCAGTTTCCTCCTCACCTCAGCAACAAGTGGCTCTTGCTCTGTGAAGAAACTGCACGAGGGTTTAAAACCTGGGTAGTTTTTAGAGAACCAACCAAAGTATTAGTAGAAACACATTTGTCAGTGACACCAGGTGTCAGGAGGATCATTATCTCAACTTCTCTAATCGAGCATGTGTCTCAGTCCTGTAGGCAGCTACTAGTTTTCTAGAGACAGGGGCATTTAGCAGTAAGATGGCATCAAGAAGCAGCCACTTGCCAGCTCCCCCACCCTCATGTGCCTGCAGGACAAGGATCCCTCTGCAGAAAGTTTCAGCTTTCTGTTATTTAAAAAGCTAGAGTTGGAGAGGATAAGTTTACAGGACTGCATTTAAGCTGCTGATACTGCAAGTAGCTGGTGCCAATCCCTGTTGCACAATAGGCCATCACTAACAATTTCAGCAAGATTTCAAGTCATGCTAAAGTTTGAACAGTCCTTTGTGCAGATGGGCTATGGCCAAGTGGTCCACGCAGAGCACCTACTCCCTTCTCAGCATCCACAAGGGTTGCCTGGGGAGGTGGCTAACATCTCACTGGCAGATCACAGAATCACAGAACATTAGGAGCTGGAAGGGACCTCAAAAGATCATTGAGTCCACCACCCCTGCCAGAGCAGCACCGCGTAGACCAGGTCACACAGGAACGTGTTCACACAGGTTTGGAATGTCTCCAGAGAAGGAGACTCCACAACCTCTCTGGGCAGCCTGTTCTAGTGCTCCATCACCCTCACCATGAAAAAGTTTTTCCTTATGTTTACCCAAACCTCCTATGCTCCAGCTTGTACCCCTTGTCCTATCACTGGATGTCACTGAGAAGAGCCTGGCTCCATCCTCCTGAAAATAACAGAGGATAGAGGGTGGCTGGTGTCTATGAAGAGGCCATGATTTATAGCCTGCACCAGCCAGGGATGAGAGATTTGGGATTGCATTTCCATTCCTGGGGCATGCAGACACCATGCTCACTACTGTTTAGTCTTGCCCCTTGAGGATGTCTGGTAGTTTCAGTGCCATAATAAATTTAACGGGAAAAAAAAGGCACATTTTAATTACAAACCCACATAGTTTTCTTGCTTCACAGTTCTAGCTTTTTGTTTTTCAACGTATCAATGTCTTTCAGGGATCATATTTTACCATGGCTCTCTGTTGTTTCCCAAGCCAAGGTTTGGTCAATGAAACATTAGATCATAATGACACTGCAGAGGTTATGTGCTCCAAAGTGAAAGAAGCCTTTTTTTTACTGTTGTTTTGCTCTTATCCAATTTCAAAGATTCACTAGAAGACTTGTGAAACTAACCCACTCAAAGTGTGAATCAAATGCTCGGTCTGAGATCATAATTTGTTCTTGAGAAGGAAATCTGTCTTTCCTTTATGCTGAGTCAAGCTATTAACCCAAAACACATGCACAGGGAATTTATGAAGCACCCACTTCTTACCGTGTTTCTCCTTGCTCCTACAAGTCTAACACAGATACTGGCTTCCACCCCCTCCCATCTCCACCACACATTTGTTTTTCTCCAACTCCTCTTTGCACTTTTGCTCTTGTGTGGAGGGGGAAATTCAGCTGCAAGGCAGAGGCTGACCAATGCCCACATGCCCCCTAAGGTTCAGCACCAGCCTTCTGCACCAAACTGTTTCCCCAACCTTGGGGCCAACCAATCTCTTTATGATCCCTTCAAGTCACTGCAATCAACCCACTTCTCCCCAGTGCCTGGCAAGGGTAAGCCCATCACTTGATTACTTTCTCAGCCTGGGACCCTCTGTCTGCAACAGAGTCCACACCTTCCTCTGGAACTCCCACTTTACAGCAGCTGTCCAAGGCCAGAGTTCAGAGCAGCAATGTGTTTTATTGCTTGCAAAACGTTGAGCTGGTTGCTTTTTCCTCAATAGAAAGAAGGAAAAAAAAAAAAGAGAGAAGGCAGTGCTAATTATAACTGGTCAGCAAGTCTTTGTGCTTTCTGTAATCATATGGAAAAAGCCCATTTTGGGGGCTCAAATTATCACAATTGTACTGAAAGGGCTTTTTATTATCACTACTTTCCTGAAAGGTCGACATTTAGAGGATGATTTTCTGTGTCTGAAAACCCTCAAAACATCAAAAATAGTTTTTTTGAAGAAACTTTTCATAGCAAAGAAAAAAGCATCCACTTTTTTTCTTTTTTTTCCTTTGCATCACTTGAGTTCCACATAATGTCACGTCACAATAATAATCTCTCAAGGTGAAATTATTTGCTGTAGGTAAAGTCAGGCCAGTCCTCCTCTTTTGTCTCTTACTACGGGACACAGTACACCACATAAATTCAGTGCAGCACTGGGAGCAGACTACCACACCTCTGGTCCCAGCTACTTACAGAGGCTTGGACAACTAGCAATCAGAACTGAGCAAATTATTTTCTTTTTAGCAGGATAAATAATAAAAGTGGAGGTAGGAGAGGTAAGCATTATTTACGTATTTGAATACTTACATACAATCTGTTTAACAAAAGAGATTTTTAAAGAAATGATTTGGGGGAAAAGAAAAACAGGAAAGGCATTAATATTTTTTAAATTAGGCAACGTGTTGATTTTAAAATACACCTTTTGTTTCTAACTGTATACATATAAAATAGGAAAGGTGTAGGAGAAGACCTTGCCCTGAAGATGAAACACAGTCTTTGAGCTTAACTTTTGCTGACTGAGAACAAAGTGGTATGCATGTATAAGGATCACATTGGAGGAAAATAAAAACAGCCCCTGAAACATTTTACACCACAGTTCTGTTCTTGTTTTCCATTTATTGCAGTTCAGCTACCAGATCAAGGATGCATTATTTACATCTTATTTATACATACTTATTTATTATTGTAATTAATGGGTATGAACATTATTAGTAACCTCTTCTTACATCACCAGCACCACATGTTTTCATATTTAAAGTGTATCTGAGGACCTGAATAAGTAGGCGAAGTGAACAAGGTGTTTGTTGTAGCAACAGCCCTTTCATTTTTGTCAGGAAAACTCCTCTTGGCCTCCAGACACTATATAAATTAGAAAAAGTGCCTTGGAAAAGTGGAAGATTCTGATTCACTTTCCCTCCATCCACCTAAAGAATGGGAGGCTGAAAAAACCCCGTGGTTATACAGGGAAAACACTAAATTAAATATCTGAAATGTCCCTGCAATTAGGCTTGTAGGAATCTGGCTTAGTATTTGAGGATAATGAGAGTTATTATAAGGAATTCTCAGTTGTATAAATATTTCCAAGCTGTTACACAGCCCATTCTACACTGAACTAACTGTTGGAACCACCCTGCACTGTGGTGGTAGCCACAGACACATCTGCTCAGCTGCTGGCCAGTTAATCCCATATGTGCACACCAGCCTCAGCATTTCCTTATTACTTTTTCCTGCTGCTCCCACCACCTCTATGTGTTGACACACCCTTGGACAGATCTGGTGATGACTGGCTGCTCTTGCTGCTGCACGGGTGTTTTGCCTGCACTTGTCCTTATGGGGACAAGCCCATAACTGAAGCCTTGACTGAAACACACAAAAGCCTCCAACAACAAGGCTGATGTGTTTATACCCCTTCATTATTTCATGTAAAGCATAAAGCAGCTCATCTGCTGCTGAGAGGTTCCAGCTCCCCTTCCTTGCCCTGCACCATGCCATGTGTGAGCTAAGCTTTCCCTGGCACTCCTCAGGCAAGAAGGGAGAGAACGTGGGTTTGCCTGGAAAAAGAAAGGGTCTGCAAACCCTTCTCACCCAGATATATGTATTTTTTACAGAAAGAGCGGGCCTGGGAAGGTGCAGGGGGTGGCACTCACCAGTTACCTCATTGTCAGACTGGTGGGAAAACAAATTCCTCATCCAGTAGTGACCCATTTACCTTCAGGCAGAGATCTCATTAGATACCATGGTACATCCTAAGACTTCTTTGTTTTGTTTTCTTCCTTTCCTCTCTGAGAAGTCATCACAGCCTTAGTCAGGTTGCTTGGGTGTTCAGAAGCCTTCTGTTGTGAAAGCTGCATTCTCACCTGTTCCTCCTGCTGTGCTGGGTTTGCATGTTGCAGTGCTTCTTTCTACCATAAAAATCAGTCATTTCAGAGAAAACCTGTCACACCAAAGTGGGCTGATAAGCCATTCAGGAGTTTGAAGGTGCTTGTTAAAGCCTTATTTGTTTCCAACAAACAATCAAATAAATAAATATTGGACAGCAAGTTCACTGGGCTGGTAAACAAGGAGATTTTAGTAAGGCTGTTTATGTAAATATAATTTACCTTTATTTCTGTAAATCTCTGTTCCTTTGTTCTTATGTTACCTTGCCAAAGGATTTCTACTTCTAACAGAGCACTTTTAGGTGAACAATTATGGGAAGGGGAAGTTTAATTTATCCCACTTCTACCAGTTTGATGCCTGCATCAGTAATAGATGCCCAGAGCCTGAAGGGGGATCAGCAGGAGAGCACTGGCACAAAGGAATTCCAGCCCCTCCAGCCAGTAAATGTTTCCCTGGGGGCCTAACTTAAATTCCTCTGTGCAAACACACCTAGCATGGGGAAAAAACAACAGGAGCTAGATGTGTGCATGTCTTCAGGCCTAGGATCTTACTGGCAGCATGGAGATGCAGTGAGATGGCTCCTATGGCTGGAGTGTTGGAATGGAACGATACAGGCTCTTTAGGAAGGACGAGCAGGGAAGACAAGGAGGGAGTGTTGCCCTCGATGCTAGTGACCAGAGGGAGTGCATGGAGATCTGACTGGAGATAAACAAGGAGCTGACCAAGAATTTACAGGTCAGGATTAAAGGGAGGGTGACAATATAGCAGAGGTCTGCCATGGGACAGCAGACCAGGAAAACCAAGTAGATGAGGCCTCTCTAGACAATTAGGAGCTGCCTCATATTCACAAGCTCTGGTCCTCACAGGGCACTTCAACCACCCCTAGTCATCTACCTGGACTTCTGCAAAGCATTTAATGGTGTCCCACACAAAATCCTCATCTCTACATTGGAGAGACATGGATTTGGTGGGTGGACCTCTCAGTGGATAAGGAACTGGCTGTATGGTCACACACAGAGAGTCACAGTCAGTGGCTCCATGTTCAGGTGGAAAGCAGTGTTCCTCAAGGGTCAGTACTGGGACAAGTGCTGTTTAAAATCTTTGTTGGTGATAAGGATGGTGGAATTGTGTGCACCCTCAGCAAGTTTGCCAATGACACCAGGATGTGTGGTTTGGTCAACACAGTGGAGGGAAGGGATGCCATCCAGGCAGCCCTTAGCAGGTTTAAGAGGTGGTCCTGTGTGAACCTCATGAAGTTCAACGTGGCCAAGTGCAAGGTCTTGCACCTGGCTTGGGGCAATCCCAAATCCAAATATAGGATGGGCAGAGAATGGACTGAGAACAGGCCTGAGGAGAAGAATCTGGAGGTGTTGGTTGACAACAAGCTCAACATGGCCTGCCAACGTGAGTTTTTAGCCCAGAAAGCCAACTGTACCCTGATCTGCATCCAAAGATGTCACCAGCAGGTCAAGGGAGGTGATTCTCTCCCTCTGCTCTCATGAGAACCCACCAGGAATACTGCACCTAGCTCTGGGGTCCCCAGCATAAGAAGGACATGGACTTGATGTCCATGAGGTCCAGAGGAGGACCACAAAAATGACCTGAGAGATGGAGCACCTTTCCTATGAAACCAGGCTGAGAGAGTTGAGGCTGATCAGCCTGGAGAAGAAAAGGCTCAGGGAGACTTTATAGTAGCTTTCCAGTACCTAAAGGGAGTCTAATGGAAAGCTGGGGAGAGACTTTTTACAAGGGCATGTAGCAATAGGACAAGAGGTAGTGTTTTCAAACTCAAAGATGGTAGATTTAGATGAGATGTAAGGAAGAAGCTCTTCTCTGTGAGGGTGGCAAGGGACTGGAGCAGGTTGCTCAGAAAAGTTGGGATTTCTTCTCCCTGGAAGCATTCAAAGCCAGACTGGATGGGACTTTGAGCAATCTGATCTAGTGAAAGGTGCTCCTGCCCATGTCAGGGACTTTGGAAGTAGATCTTTAAGGTTTGTTCCAACCCAAAATATTCTATCAGTCTATAAACTACAATGTGAGAGTTGTGGCAGGGGGGACAAAAATGCCAGCAAAGCTTTACTTGGGGGATAAAAGGAGGGAGCACAGAGATAAAACAAGGTAACACAGCCACATCTGGGAGAGAAATCATGGGAACAAGGACCAATTAACCCTTGAGACTCATTTTAGTAACACATTTTTCATAGGAGAGAAGCAGATGATTTAGGCAGCAGTAAGGATGACTGAGGTGGTAGCTGGAGAGGAGGGTGGGCACACAGCCTGGCTGCCCCCAGAGACTGGGCAGCAGCTACATTGTCCCACCTGTGAGCTGCTATCTCCTTCCCCTGCACCTAAGGCTGCTTTCCAAAACATCCCTTGCTCCCTCCACAACACCCCTGGACTCACTAAGCATCAGCCCCAAAAGTTAGAAGGAGAAAAGGGTTTCTCAGCTGACCTGTTCACATCTTCATTTGGTGGTATGTGTTGTTCTTCTGGTGTTAGCATGCTTGTAGCTAGTTTTTAATTCTTGCTCCTTTATAACCTTAAAAATAAAGGATCTCTTTCACAGAAGACTCTTGCAGCCAACTCATACCAAGGATATCTAGCATCCACCCAACTCCAGCCGAGTTCATGGGTTGAGAAATGTTGTTATTCAGCTATATAACAATTCATCTGATGCCAACAGAGTGCTGCTATGTAGTTTGGGATTTAACACCCAGGAATTCCATATGTGTGTGTGTGTAAGGGGAGTAATTTTTCATTGTTTCTTTTCAAATGAAGCCCATGACCAGCAGAAGTTGGTTTCTGGGAAGGTTTAGGCTGAATAGCTTTAATGCAGATTCAAAGAAGAGTCTGCTGGCTATTGAGAAGTTTGAAACACTGGAAGTTTCAGGATTTTCAATTGAAATAGAAAAATTAATGGAAAAAGAAAACATGCAGCTCATTCTACCTGAAGACTTTACATACATACCCCAACTATTTAAATTATAATCAAACTTCAGTTAGGGGCTTACCTTGGCAGAGCACTTGTTAAGCTGAATTCTGACAAAGCAGCTCTGTCCCAGTCACTCAAACCTGTAAAGAAAGTTGCTGATTCCCCATGGGAATTAGTGTTATCAGCTGATTATAACCTTAACCAAGAAAAGAAGAACAAAACCTTGGGTATTTCTTCTTGCTTGCTGTGCAAAGTGCCTCAGAGGCAGCAGGCTGAAACTTCTCCTTCAACTTGCACCACAACAGACCTGCCTACTAAAACCCTCTGCAGCAGCCCTGCCCTAGGCCTTTTCAGTCTATGCTGATGATCATGTCTTCTTCAGGTGTCACCAAGAGCTTAATTTAACTAGCAGCACCTTGGTTCTTTATGCTGGCCAGGTGGCCTAAGGAAGAAAGGTTCTTATTTTAGACTGAGCCAGAAAATAAGGTACATAAATAGACCTCTATTTTCACTTATTGCCAAAATGATTATTATTGAACCATAATTTTCACATCAATATCCCCGTTTTCAGACAAGAACTGCACCATGGAGAACCACAGCATATCTTTAAGTCAATTCTCCAGCTGGAGGACACTCAGGAGTATATTCATAAAGTACTTTTTAAACTCCCTTTCTATGATTTTTAATACAGTTCTGAGATTTTCAGAAATACTTCTCTGTACTCCTTATCTTCTTCATTTCCTTAGTATCCTATTGCCAAAGCACGGTAGATGCCATCGTTGGGCAGCTGTTCATCTGCACAGCTACCCAAATTCCCTTGGTCTGAAGCAGATTGGTAACTCAGACCTGGAAAGATTCACTGAGTGTTCTTCTACCTGCTAGAACTGATCTGGAAGGTGTTCTCCTCATAAGCCAAGCAGATGTGGCTTCCCAGTGACCACAGCAAGGAGTAGCTTGAGATTCAAGGTCGTCCTCTGCCTAACCTAGGACCAGTGACAGAGCAAAAAGAGAGGGTGTGGATCTTAGGAAAATGATGACATTTTCTCCTCAGTACTTTTAACGAACAAGATTGTTTTCAGAAACATTCTGAAACATTGGGATGTTCATTCTTTATGGGCATGCAAGCTTCATCACAAGTCACTATAAAACCTTGAGAAGATCCTCTCCCATGTGGGATCTGAGGATGAACCCAGAAAACACCTTCCAAGAAGCTCCAGATGTCCCTGTTGAGGGACAGCTGCCTCAGAGCACCATTCCTCTTCCACAGGGTAGCCCACCACACCAAAGGCAGGGCAGACACATTGGAGCAAAGACAACTTTGCTTCTTTTAAACTGAATTTGGTTTCAAGGCTCTTCTCCAGACTTGTAGCATCAAAACAAATCTCTCCCCTTTTTAAATTTCATTGCCACGTTTGTGCTGCAAGACCAAGAGGACTGAGAAAAAACAAAACAAAACAAAAGGATGGATTTTACTCTGAGCCTTTTATTCAGAATAAGTTTTTCAACACAAACCAACAACCAAACAAGTCCTCTTTGGACTTGCTCTGTGTGTTATGTACATCTCCCATCCCTTCTCCATCTGGGCAGTAAGCTCTTTGAGGCCAAGGGGTTTCTGTTCTCTGTGTTTGGGCAGCACGTGGCATATCTGAACTCACCATTTTTAAAATACAAAGAAATCCCAAGCACCTGAGGTGAGCAGCTGCTGCACATGTCCCCATGAGTGCAGGCAATGGGCAACTCTGTAGTAAAAGCAGCCAGGTTGATTGGAAACTGGCCATATGGCAGCTCCCACAAGCTAAAAGGATTAATTATTTGGTGATCATGCCTGGAGAGCAGGCGTGATGAATGCAATATATAATTCCTTGTCATGACTGTGTGTCAGTGCTGGGGAACAGGGAACAGACAGTACACTGGGATTCCATCACTCACATTGTTGCTCTCTCTGGGGAGGCAGCAGGGTTTTTTTTCTATAAGGTCCAGAAGATGAAAAAGGTCTCCCTTTTATCCTGAAATTGCATGTGTGAATGGCTATCATCTAGCAGCCTTCTACAGTGACACTGATCTCATACTTTGTTATTTTATTATGCATTTCACAACTGTAGTGTTCACTTTTTTTTTTTTTTT